>JAWQFJ010000563.1:0-56059 GCA_034096865.1 Theodoxus fluviatilis
GATAAACAAGCTTGCATTCTTCGATAATAATGAAAATTAGATCGTTCCCAGTCTTCAACACCATGTAGATCTAGGCCTATGTGCGAGTTCGATTTCACAACGCCTGCTACAAAAAGCAAAGCCAAAACACCCCCATTATTGCATCAAATCATTTTATTACACATTACACCATAAATTTATTCACAAACATGATCGGAACGCATCAGAAACGCGTCGATAAACAAGCAATTTTACATGTCGCTAAGCGGTGTGATTGCTTCCCTTGATTCACCCATGTAACTTGCCTCTTGGGGGAGCAACATGTCTCGGTCATCACAACAATGAGCTAATGAACTATCTTTGTGTAACTATATAATCTTTGCTTACACCAAGTCAGCACTAACGTTTTGACATAAATTTCGATTCAAGCGATGCCGAGCCTTCATGCACAGCTACAGCTTAACGTATTTGATCAGCTTCCACAAGGAACGAGCAGTCTGCAGCTGCTGGTTTACTCATTTGGTTGAGAAGCGCAATCTGCGATGATTGAGAAGGCATCGCAGAAGCCATCTTGGCTACCGTTCGGTCATAACGAGTCGTTCAAGAGTGCACATTGGGGGCTCGGCTTCCGTCGGCGAACCGTGGGTCGTTTTGAATGCAGGGATCTAATTGAAAGCCCAATTATTTATATTCAATGCCTGCGATGCCAGGAGAAAATAAAAATAAGCTTAGATTGAACTGATTGCACTAATGGAGCGTGTGCAAATTTCCACGGGATGACAGACACTGTTTGGATTATGTAGGCCTCCTCACATCCTCAACACTTTAGGGTAGATTCACGACAAATATACACATGCTGTTGCTAGCATCTGGTTAGAAAGTTCATTCCATCTGCCTAATGCCACGAAATAAGGACAGAGTGCATGTTAGGGAGGGAGGGAGGGTGGTGAGAGAGAGAGAGAGAGAGAGAGAGAGAGAGAGAGAGAGAGAGAGAGAGAGAGAGATTGATCTATTAAACTTTATTTCTCAAGGGAAATACATAAATTAGGCATAACTACCTATCTTACATCCAGCCCTTGTTAAAACAAGAAAACAAACAAACAAATCCAATTTCATCCCCCACCCCTACCCACCCACCCACCCTCTATCCCATACAAAATTCACACAATAACACAGGTTACAATCAATTCATGGTAACGAAATACCACGTTGAAAATAGCCACAAAGTGAATTTAGAATAAGATGAAAGTATCTAGGATGACTGCATAAGAAAAGTATGTAGTTTCAATTTAAATTTCTCTAAAGATTTCGCAATTTTTAGAGAATTGGATAGTGTGTTCCACATAGTAGCCCCTGAATAAGATAGGCTATGTTTAAACAAATCAATCCTAGGTTGTGGTATTATAAAGTTATGTACACGAATATTTGAATGTTGGAATAAGTTTATCAAATAATCAGGCACATCACAATCATTAATTCTTTTCATTAAGACACATTTATTGAATTGTAAATGCTTATGAAAAGGCAATATGTTAAGTTCTTTCATTTTGTCATTTGTAGATAGTGAACTATCTGTTATCATAAGCTTAGAGGCTCTTCGATACAATGACTTCAGCCTTTTCAAGTTAGCGTCACTACAGCCATCCCAAATTGTTGACGCATAATTAATGTGAGATAAGATATGAGCATGGAAGAAGATTTTGCAAGTTTGAACGTCAACAATATGTCTTAATTTGGAGAGAAGAAATAGATTAATTGATATTTTTTACAAATATAATCAATGTGTGATTGCCATCCTAAATGATCATCAATTATTACACCAAGAACTTTGTGCTCAACAATTTTTTCGATTCTCAAAGAATCAAGAACAAGAGGAAGAGATAAAGGATATATTTGATGTTTTTGTCTCGTAGTTATCACCATATATTTCGTTTTGGAAGGATTAATGACCATATGATTCGAAGAGCACCAGGAACGTATTTCATCCAGGCTCCTTTGAAGTTTTACTGCCACACATTCAGTCCTGACACCTGAGGTTGAAAGTGTTACATCATCAGCAAACATATCACATGTAACCTCTTTATCAGAGATATGTAATGGTAGGTCATTGATGAATAGGCAGAACAAAAGAGGACCTAAGACAGAACCTTGTGGCACACCCACTTGTAAATGGCCACAAAAAGAAGCATGTCCATTGAAATAGACATACTGCTGTCTGTCTTTTAAGAATGATTGAAAGAATTTCACCGTGTTACAACCATTTAGATATTGTGATAATTTTTCAATTAAAATGTCATGATGAACCATGTCAAACGCTTTCTTTAGATCAAGAAAGATGGAACCAATCAACTGTGACCTAATAATGGCACATAGCCAAGAATCAAGCAATCGAGTTAATGCTGTGTGGCAAGAATGTTTTGGCCGGAAACCCGATTGAAGAGAATAAAGTAGATCATGTTGATCCAGATATGCCATCAAACGCTTGTGAACATGCATTTCAAGTGGCTTTGAAAGTATAATGGGTCTAAAATCATCAATATTCAAAGGAGTCTTCATTTTAGGTAAATAAATCACTTTCGCTTTTTCCGTTCATCGGGGAACGTGTGATTGATGATGCACAAGTTATATATATATATATGTATGTCGGAGAAACAAGCAACTCACTCAAACAACGCTTCTACCAGCATCGCTCGAACATCAACACCAACAAGAACACCTGCACTCTCATTACTGAACATTTCTCCCTACCCAACCACACACTGCACGACCTCAGATGCATGCCGGTAGAGAAATCCTACACAGACAGCACTGAAGGACGACGCAGACGGGAACGTTTCTGGATGGGCAAACTTTCAACTTTGACACCGAATGGATTGAACACTTTGCCATAATGGTTCTTCCATTTTTGATCCTCCCCAGTGAATCGTTTGACTTTGACTGTGACTCTGCAGGGCATTTATGAATGGTGGTACTCCTGTGAGAGGGGAGACGGGTGAATGTGGGTCTTAGTGAGAGTGAGACCTGATATGCTAGTACGGGTGAGTGTATGCGAAGCTGACCACTTGTAGAGAGCAGACCTACTGGTATGACTCCCCCTCCACACGTTCCCGCTTCCCCCTCCCTCGCCCCCCCTCCTTCTTCCCCCTTCTCCCCCCCCTTCCCCTCCCCTTCCCCTTCCCCCCCTCTTCCCCCTTTCCCCCCTTCCCCCCTCCTCCCCTCCTCCCCTCCCCTCCCCTCCCCCTCCCCTCCCCCCCTTCCCCCCCCCCCTCCGATTCGCCAATCGCGGTAGACCAGTGTGACAGGCTACGCCAACGTATGACGTCATGTGTGACGTGGAAACCCGGAGTTGAATTTTCAAACCCTTCAGTATACTCCTGAGGAAGGCTAATAAAGCCGAAAATTTGAAGCTGAGTGGGGCTTGTTTGTTTGCTCGTTCCTTTGATACTACTATATATATATATATATATATATATATATATATATATATATATATATATATATATATATATATATATATATATATATATATATATATATATATATATATATATATGTGTGTGTGTGTGTGTGTGTGAGTGAGAGATTCAATAATGTATGGACTACACATTTTGAAAATGAAGGTGTTAATGCCATTATGTCCAACTGATTTCTTATTCATCTTCTCAAGAAATATGCCAACTTCATGAATGCCAAGAAGTGGTATCTCAAATTCTTTAGACTCGGACAATCTTCCTTTGCAAAAATCACTCATAATCAATTCTCCTGAAAGGTTACTTTGCATATTGACAGTCTGTCGCATGATGGCGACAAAGGGGTGATTAGGTGGTTTGAGTGCTAAATATAGTTGGTTGTCAAGAACCTTTCAGAGGGTGATTCGTTGGGTGATGACGCGTGGAAAGCGTGAATTACCCAGAGGGCTTGCGTGACGACGTCACACTACCTTTTGCACTCGATGATTAGCGTGGGTTTGCGCTCATTCCTTCGTCGAGCTGAGAGCCGAGCACACGTGAGCAGAGAAGCTCGTTGGGATGCTGAGAGCATAGCCACGAGGTCTCTTGTCTGTCGAGTTGGCCGCGAGGCCTGAACTCTGTTGGTTCCGGGAGTGAACCATTTGGATAACCCAAGGGGGGTTTTGGAAGGTCGCGACAGCCTGGCGTGAGGTGAGTGTTGGCGTGTGAGCGGGCGAAATAAGAGAAAAGTTAGGTTTGGGCGTCTCGGTAGTGGAGCGAGAGGAATTGTACTTTTTTCCTGTATTTTATGGGTTCTTGGTTGGTCTAATTTGAAGTCTCATGTGAGAAAGTGTTATCCTTCTCTGAGGGCGCGTTCTGTTTGTGAACGATGGGGAGGGGTGAAGGCTGAAATTGTAAATAAGCTTGTTAGTAGAGAGACGGGTGTACACAGTACACAGTAATTTATTGCGCCAAGTGACATCATATAAAAAAAAGAGCACGAGGAAAACTAAGTGATGAAGGCTAAAAGAAACAAAGCAAAAAGCCAAACACACGCATCGCTTACACACCCTAACACGCCGTTAATGCAAAAAACATGGAAGATCATCTCTGCTATTGTGGCGAAACTGTGCTTTTCATGCCTTCTGGTTATTAGTATTACTAGAAATGTTTAACATGCGTCTGCTGAGCCGTAGCTTTAGCGGTTTTTTTCATTGCCCTGAGCCGGTGTCAGTAAAGAATTGACCCCTGTGTAGGTGAATGACTTAAAAGTGTTACGAGTGTAGTGGACTCCACTGGCGTTTTCACGCTGACCAACCTGTGACTTTCAACTTGTGAATTGACCAGTCAGAGTGGAGTGGGATGAACAGTGGTGATTGGACTGACTGAACTTGGTGACGTCAGTGAAGGCATTTAAGCGAGTGTCGCCGGATGCTCGTGGCGCCAGTACATTTATTTTTAGCGGAGCAGTGACATCGGCGCCCTGCTTGGTGTAGGTGTTTTGCTCTTGGCAGTGGCCATGTAGGAATGAAGAAGGAGGGTGATGAGAGAGCTTCAGCCCGCCTGGAACCGGCTGGAAGAGGGCCTTTGCCAGGGGGTGGTGGAATGACGAATAGCCAGCGTGCCTGCCTGCCTGCTTACCTGCTCTGCTGAAGTGTGGTGGCCTGGAAGAAGGAGAAGAAGGAGGAACAAGTTCCCTCTGCACGACCCAGAGGAAGAAATGCCAGAGAGAGAGAGAGAGAGAAGGAAAGAGTGTCAAGTGCGACCATTTCCGTCGTTGTGGTGAGAGAGAGAGAGAAGGAAAGAGTGTCAAGTGCGACCATTTCCGTCGTTGTGGTGATTTTTTCTCCCGGGTCACCGGCTGCAATGTCGGTGCACTCAGACCCCCTTCCCCCAACCCCTGTGCTAGCGCGATAGGCGCGGGGTATAAGTCCGTGCATCTCCAACTCCACGTTTTCATCGAAAGGGTCAGCTAAGTACACTTAGTTAATTACCTCGGCTCGGGCAGACCTATTTCTTTCCATTGTTTGTTTTTTTCCATGTCTCACTGCCAGTTGTTGAAATGAATTGATTGCTTCTACTTGCATTCTATGCATTTTTGTGGCGCTTGACGCCCATTCACCTTTCACGGGTAAATGCATCCTGAAAATTAAACTACTTCCTTTGAATTGATTTTGGTTTCGCCATTGCTTCATTGCCAGACAATTACCATCTAGCGTTTGAATGAAGGAATGAAGGTGCGTGCTTTAGTTCTTCCCCTAGACATTTAAACAAGCCATTTGATTAAAGAACAAGTACGTCACAGCTATACACATGCAAACTTTTAGCTCTCTCGATCACCATACAAACGACGTACAGACCAAATAAAAGAGCCATCATCTTGTCGCCCTGACCAACCGGCGGGTGGTGACTGGTTGTCTCTGTTGTTTGCAGGCTCCTGCGGCTGCTACTGCTGCTGTTTTACCGTTGCTGTTTGCGGTTGTCGTTACTACCGTTTATCGTTTGCTTACGTCGTTGGTAGGAATGACTAGCAAAACACTTATGTACCTGTCTATAGCACGACTGCTACACTTCTTAGACCTTTTGCTAGGGGGAGTGCCTACTCCTCTGTCGGCGTACGTTGTTCTCGTCTGTCTCCTCGGAGGGAGACTAGACCCCATCAACGCCTAGGATCGGAGGACAGTGAAAACGACGCGTGGAGACGTGGGGACCGGAGACGGACTTGCTGGTCATCTACCATCTCTACGGGGCCGAGCATAGCGCGATGGACTGCGCAGCTATCACTGTGGGAAGGAACGAGGCGTGGACGCGGCTGTCTTCGCGGTCCTTGTCTGGGAGCAGCGGAGACGGGGCGGCACGGTCGTCGGGTGTACGGAGGTAAACGTGTGGACCTTGGGCTGTCTTGTGCCTGCAGCGGGTTGCAGGAGGGACATATTGGATTGCGTGCTTTCTGGTAGTACGGTCGGGAGACGGACTTCCTGTGGTTCGAGGGGTGAGGAGACTGAGTTTTTTTCATGTGTCGGGGTTGTTTGATCTTTGACGGTGAAGCAACTCGATTGACGTGTGACGTCGGTGATGACGTGAAGTGGCGTGGTTCTTTCCTTTGAATCTCGTAGGAGAATAGACGTGGTCTGTGACTGTTTCATCTGCTCGAGAGAGAAAGCCTGCTTTATTTGAAGGCAGCTGTCCTTTCTCCTATTTGGAGCTGAGATCTATTAAGTGGTTTGGTAAATGTAGTGGGGTTTTGCCATTCTTTCTGTGGGTTGGGATTCGCTTTGTTGTTGTATGATTAAACTTGTTGCTGATCTTTGATCTGGTCTCAGTGTACTTATTTAGTGTTTCCAGTGAATGTGGTAATAAGGTTTTGTTTGAAAACCTGAGCTTATCAAAGTATATTTAAACAACCATATACTATCCGCGACACAGTCTGTAATAATTTTTGGGCCACAGAAAGAAAGTGAGCGTTGCATTCATCAACATTAACTGTCAAAGATGCTACAGCAGATTTAACTTTTTTTCGATTAGTAAAGGTATTGATGGCTTTCCACACCGAAGCCGTATCCTTATTATCTTCTATAATCCTTTGAAAATATTCTTTTTAGCTTTTCTTACCAGACTCTTAACAAAATTACGCTGTTTTTTGTAAGCTGGGAAATCTCCATTTTTTCTTAATCGATCTCTCACAGTCATTGCTAACATTACATCCTTTGTCATCCATGGTGGAAGCGTTGGATGACGTACACGTTTCTTTTTCATAGGAGCATGTTCGTCAATAACTGATAGGAAAAGACTATACCAAAGTTTCAGTGCATTGTTAGGGTTCGCAACATTAACTACACTATAAAATGGAGTATTCTGTAAAGCTAAGCAGAACGCGTCTATATTAAATTTCTTGAAAGATCTATAATGTATGTAGGTGTGGTGATCTTTCCTACACTTAGGAGTTCTGGAATGTAGAGAGCATACTATTGGATAGTGATCACTAATACCTACATTAGGTGACCATACATCTTTAACAATACAACTGTTTGTGGTATATAGATGATCTATCAAAGTTGATGTCGCCTGTGTGACTCTTGTTGCAGTTTGAACTAATTGTGTGAGACCAAAGAGAGCAATGGTAGAATCCCATGCACAATTCTTTTTGAAATAATCAATATTGAAATCGCCCAACAGAACCACATTCTTTTTGAAGGCACAAACTTTGTCCATCATTTTTACAAATTCATCATACCAACAGTAGGTAGATGCAGGATTTCTGTAGAGAAATCCCAACATAACAGATGAGTGCACATTACCTTTCACTTCAAGCCATAAACATTCAACATTGAACTTTTCTAAATCTGATCTACGAACTACATATTACCTTTCACTTCAAACCATAAACATTCAACATTGAACTTTTTTAAATCTGATCTACGAACTACATATTACTTTTCACTTCAAGCCATAAACATTCAACATTGAACTTTTCTAAATCTGATCTACGAACTACACATTGTTTCATATCGCAACGAATATATGCTGCCATCCCGGTTTGCCCTGAATGTTCTGCATCTCGTCTCTCAATATAGAAACCTGGAATATCAATCGTATCGTTGCTTATACTTAGATGAAGACGTGTTTCGCATAATCCAAAAATGTGCAACTTTTCTTTCTGAATAAATAAGTTGATGTCCACCACCTTATTATAAAGATGATAGACATAATCACATTAATGTGTCCAACGCGCAGGTTGTGCTCTGTCATTGAATGTAGCACCAAAACGCATCCCCACTCACACACACACACACACACACACACACACACACACACACACACACACACACACACACACTTACATACAAATGTTAATTCATTTTTCTAAGTGTAGTAAAGGGCAAGAGAAACCATAGAGGAAGATGTCAGTTCTGATATTTCTAGTGATGTGGGTATTGCCACTGCATATAATGAAGGAAGAAGAGGACAAATGGATGTAAACGCTGGTATGGAGGCATAGGTATCATTTGAGGGAGAACATGAGGCCACCTGAAGGGATGAAACATCAGACTGTCAGGATGTGGATAGCGCGATGGATGAGATTCATGTGCCCTCAGATTCTCCCTAGCACATTCAGGAGGTCTCCCATATGAATCAACAGGCTCAGAGCCAGCAGCAGCTCTTTCGTCCCCAGATCCAAAAGGCAAGGGAGAGGGGACTGGTTTCAGCTCGGGCTCAGGGTCCCTCACTACTCGTGATTTCCTTTCATTACGTGCTTCTGTATTTTGAGTAGGCTGCAATCTGGTGTCGGCAGTGGTCTGCAACACATTTGGTTTCCGAGGCAGATGGGGGAATTCAACATCATATTTGTTTAGAAAGTCATTCCGCTGCTGCACAGGATAATTTTCTCGTAGAGCAGACCCGCTACACCTGGACAACGAGAGATTTGAGAACAGAAATGCCTTGATTTGCCGAAGCAAAACTCCTGTGCCTTTCTCGTTGAGGCAAGCATCATTTGAAAGTAGATGGGTGTTGATGTAATCATTTGCGGACTGAAGCTTTTCCTCAGAAAGAAAGCTTATTCTGTTTCTTTTACAGAGAGCTCGAAGATGTTTGTTGAGCACACCGGTGGGTTTCACTGCGCGTTGTTTTCTGGGAATAATGGCAGTAATCGCCACTTCAGCCCTAGGAAACGCTCTCCTGAGTTCAGGAACAAAGCTTGTCAAAATCACACATAGATGAGATGTTGGAGTCATTTGTTCCTGCATGAACAATTACTTTGCTCATATCATTTCGTGGTGAACACAAAAACAAGGCATTCACCATATCAGCTACATCACCACCAAACAGAGTACAGTACGCACATGCGTTTTTCCTGAGTGATTAAGACGTCTGCTGTTGATGGGTTTGAGGTCTGAATTCCCTATTATGATATTTTTCACTTCTCCAGGCTGAGGTAGTAGCATGTTGAAATTTTTTGGTGATTGTTTCTTCTTTTCAGTCTCGGCAACAACACACTTGCCTTTCTTTTCACAATGTGACGATGGTAGTGTGGAAGTTGAACAGTTCTGGGAGAGATCATTTCTGCTGAAGGACTCTTTCAATTGAGCGCTTGACGATGCAGGCACATGTAAATTGGTTGTTTGATGATTTGCAGTGGTATGATCCAGAGATGAAACTGCAAATGTATTCCCAGAGTGGTTGTCAACTGAAACAGCCAATTCCCCTTTGCATTTATTTTCTTCCTTCATTTATTTCCCGTTGCCTCTTTTCCATTTCATGGCAGTTCATGGCATCCATGACATTGTATCTTACCGATTGTCGATTTTGAAGGAGATGACGCATTCATATTTGCGTCAAATACGTCAGAAATTTCAATTTTACTTTCCTCAGAAGTACCGTCAGTTTTTGTTTTTATCCCTCCAGGTTTACTGGAGGTCCTACAGACTTTATTAGTCTGTCTGTGTGTGTGTCTGTGTGTCTGTCCCGTCTCCACGGCCTATATCTCAAAAACTACTGGACGGATTTCCTTGAGATTTTGCACACTGACTGGAAGTTAGGTCCCATTCAATATTATCAAATTTTCAGAATCGAGGTTTGAAAAGAAAGTGACTTTTTTACATTTTGGTGTTTCATTGAAAACGATTCAACAGACTCCATTTTGCAAAATTTGTGACGTGATCATTTGACGTCGTATAACGTGACGTCATTTGCGAGGAGATTTTTGAAGGAGGGTCAATAGAATAGAATAGAATAGAATTCTTCGGCTTGCTTAGGCGTCCAGGGCCTATCGCGGATTCTGGTAGTTCTCTGGCTGTATTTTTATTGTTCTTATGGATACTAGCTGGTCTTTTACCAGGCCTAGTATGTCCTCAGATGTCTTAGGCCGCGAGGCCTTTATCTGATCTTTTGATCAGTACTTATGGCTACTCTCACTTTTTACTACCCTAGTTCTAACGATCTTAAAAGATCGTGTCTATTCTCTATACTTTTCTTCCGGTGGCTTATGAGTGGCAGAGAGTGGTATACGTGGCAACAGCAGCGGGTGGCCAACATCATCACAGTACATGTAGTCTTTGAACATCGTGTCAATTCTTTTTTTGAAGCTGTTTAATGACGAACACTGAATTTGAGAACACTGGTAAAGGAGAAAGAATTATTAGTCTGTCTGTGTGTGTGTGTGTCTGTCTGTCCCGTCTCCACGGCCTATATCTCAAAAACTACTGGACGGATTTCCTTGAGATTTTGCACACTGACTGGAAGTTAGGTCCCATTCAATATTATCAAATTTTCAGAATCGAGGTTTGAAAAGAAAGTGACTTTTTTACATTTTGGTGTTTCATTGAAAACGATTCAACAGACTCCATTTTGCAAAATCTGTGACGTCATCATTTGACGTCGTATAACGTGACGTCATTTGCGAGGAGATTTTTGAAGCAGGGTGAATAGAATAGAATAGAATAGAATTCTTCGGCTTGCTTAGGCGTCCAAGGCCTGTATGCACGTCGGTCCGTTTAGTGGACTAATCGCGTTTATAAACGCGAAAATTCGAATAGGTTAGCCTATCCTATACGAATTTTCGCGTATAAAGTTATCGCACCTCCGAGGTCCGATAGAGCCTAAACGCGTGTAAATAATATTACGGCGGCCATTTTTTTTCTCCGAGCACGACAACGGCGTTTTCTGCGAAGAAACAGGATTTTCCGGGTCCGAACTAAGCCATGAACAGCATTAATTTATCAAGGCTGTATGCTGAATGCATCAGTAGGTCGGGAAAGTTTCAACTTTTTACACATCGAATGCAGGTCAACGCAGATATACGTACGCGGCAAAGAATCTGCACCACCGCTTCGTTGTGTGCATGTTTGCACAGAAAACGCTGTATTTCGGGATACTAGAAACCCCATCCAAAGAAAATGTAAGCCATGAACAGCATTAATTTCTCAAAGCTGTATGTTGAATGCATCAGTAGGTCGGGAAAGCTCCTATATTTTAAAATCCGACAGGCAGGTCTCACGCATAGACTACACGTGGAAGCGTTGTTGCCATGGCTCTGAAAAGGGCCGTAACTCTAAATTCTGACCTCGCTTCACGTAAGTGAAAATCGCTCGATTGCGCGGTCTCGGTGTAATCGTTGCGTGTGGATGTCAAGCGTATTTTTGCTGTCGATCCGGTGCCGGAGTGTTAATTCAGCGTTTATGACATGCCAAAGGAAAGCAAAGCATGTCATAATAGGAGCTTCCTGAACCTATCCATCATGTTTAAAATATATGGTTGATTGTTCCTGGGCCGATAGCTTAGAAATGGATTTACATGCTTTACAAACACTCCGTCATTGCAATTCTCTAATGGCTCAGCTGGTAGAGCATTCGACTCTTGGTCATGCATGACCAGGTTTGATTCTGCGCGGAAACTTTTTTTTTCTTCTCTTTATTCGAGAGGTTGTGGTTTTGTTGTGTTTTTATGTGTGTTTTCCACCTCTTTTCTCGAGAGGTTGCGGGTTCGAACCCAATCTTTTCTTAAATGCCAAAACCTGGAGGTTCAGCGCCAGCGGTTTTTATTGTGTCTGCCTATCCCCCCCTAAGGCCAAGGCCTGGGTCCGGGGGGGGGGGGGGGGGAGGGGGCTCATAGTATTAATATCGGGATCATCCAGGCCCACTTTGCACATTATGTCCAACAAGTCTTCCCAGAAAAAGTTCAGACGGGGTCCATTTGCAAGGGCACGCAGTGTTGTTTGATACAGAGAGAGAGAGAGAGAGAGAGAGAGAGAGAGAGAGAGAGAGATTGATTGATTGATTCTTTATTTATCAAGGATGAAATTTTAGGCATTTCTGCCTTTCTTACAAATTGTCCTTGCTCATAAAGAAATGAAAACATTGATAATTAAGACACAAAATACACAGTAGCTAATCCATGTACAACAGTTGGTAAGATATATGAAGAATATGATCAACAATGACAAAGATTTTAGTATATGTCTTTGACAGCTGTCAGCTCAGTGAGTCTTTAAGATCAAGCAATACGTGTCATATGTACAGGCGACAGAAGTGAGATCATCTGAATAGATAATCACGTATGGATGCTTTAAAAGACGTCAAGGAAGTATTGTTCCTAAGGTGCAATGGAAGTGTATTCCATATCATAACACCTGAATATGTAATACTGCCTTTGAAAATGTCTATTCTAGGTTGTGGTAGAATGAAAGTGTTGCGAGATAGTGAATGGCTTGTTTGGGGACGAATGAAGAGATCAGTAAGATACTTTGGTGCTTGTGAATGAGCAATTTTGTGCATAAGGATGCATTTATTGAGGACGAGGTGTTTTTGGAAGGGTAGTAAGCCAAGATTTTTTATCTTTTCATCCGTAGACAATGTTGAGTCGGAAATGGTAACCTTGGCAGCTCGTCTGTACAGTGATTTAATCTTGTTCAAGTGCACTGCCATAGAGCCATCCCATACTACAGATGCAAAATTAATATGGGAATTTATGTGTGCGTGAAAAAACATCATGCATGCATTGGTGGTGACAAAATGCCTCAGTTTGGAGAGAAGGAAAATGTTCTTAGCAATAGTTTTGCATAAGGAATTGACATGTTGTTCCCAAGTTAGTTGTTCATCAACAATTATGCCTAGCACTCTGTGTTGAGAAACTTGCTCAATGATTTCATTTTCTAGCATAAGGTTGATGGTTAGGGATTGTCGTTGACGTTTTTGTCTTGTAGTTAGGATCATGCACTTGGTTTTTGAGGGGTTTATGACCATTCTATTTGATGAACACCATTTTTGTAAATCATCAAGGGTAACGTTCAGGGTGCATTGGATGGAATTTATGCTTCTGTCACTTACGCTGATAATGGTGTCATCTGCAAACATAGTGCATTTGATACTTTCATTTGATATACTCAATGGTAGATCATTGATATACAAGCTAAAGAGCAATGGACCTAAAATTGAGCCTTGTGGAACCCCTGACTTTACCAATCGTCTCGAGGAATACGACCCGTTGACATAGACACATTGGCTTCTATGCGTCAAGTATGATCGGAAGAAGGAGACTGATGTTGGATTTTTCAAGTACATCGAGAGTTTATCAAGGAGAATTTCGTGGTCAACTAGGTCAAATGCCTTTTTCAAGTCCAAGAAAATGGTACCAGACAGTTCACGGTTGTTTATGGCTGATAGCCAGTCATTCACCAGGAAGGATAAAGCAGTTTGGCAGGAGTGATGGGAGCGAAAGCCGGATTGCAATTGATATAATAAGTCAAATTGGTCAAGATACGAGAAAAGATGTTTGTGAACGTGTCTTTCTAGTGGTTTGGAGATAAGAGGCAAAATTGAGATGGGACGGTAATCATCGGGTACTGAAGCAGTCTTAGATTTAGGCAATGGAATGACCTTGGCCTGCTGAAGACGAGACGGGAAGATACTGTTTCTTATACACAAGTTATAAATGTGTGTCAATGAAGGCAGTATGGCGGGGAGCGAAATTTTTAGTAAATGAGAACTGATGCCATCAAGGTCCGTGGATCGTTTGCTTGAAAGTTGAAAGATGTATTGCATCACCTCATGTGAGGTGACAGTAGGAATATGGAATGCAGCATCATGAGGAAGTCTTTCATTACAGAAATCCTCAATACGTTGAACATTATCCCTTGATAGACCGGGAGTGTGTTTAGTCGATTTTGCATGGATTTTATCAGCTATTGTCGTGAAGTGTTCGTTGAATTGTTCAGCATTAATAGTTGGAGGTATGTTGCAGACTGTTTTGGAAGTTCGTATGAAGGTATTAATTCCGCGCCATAACATTGATGTGTCATTGCCGTTTTCAATTAGCCTTTGAAAATAAGTTTTTTTTGCATTTCGAACCAGAGTCTTGACACGGTTTCTTTGCTTCTTGTAAGCCGGGATATCATTGTCTTTTTTAAGTCTATCTCTCGTTTTCATAGCCTGCATGATTTCGTTGGTAAGCCAAGGTGGGAGTTTTAAATGCTTGACTCTCTTCTGTTTCATAGGAGCATGTCTTTCTACAGTTTGGAGAAATAGGTCATACCAGAAATGAAGGGCCATGTCAGGGTCAGAATAGTTGAGGACATCATGAAATGGCATTTGTTTTAAATTGTCAAGGAATGAATCAGCATCAAAATGTTTAAAGGATCGATAGTGAATAGTAGTGTGCGTTCTCTTTGGACTTCTTTTGACTTTACAGGAGAGGGAGCATAGTGTGGGAAAGTGATCACTTATCCCTAATTTAGGTACCTGTATACTTGTCAAGAGATTTTCAGTGTTTGTGTATATATGGTCTATGAGAGTGGATGAGTCATGGGTCACTCTTGTGGCTATGTCAACCACTTGTTTGAGTCCGAATAACGAGATGGTAGATTTCCATGTATGCTGGGGTTTGAATAAATCGATGTTGAAATCTCCCATTATGATAATTTTTTTGTTGGATTGGGTTACTGTGTCCATCATTGCAGTGAAATCTTCACACCATGTGGAGGTGGAAGCAGGGTTTCTGTAGAGATAGCCGATAAGGATTGAAGATTCTTTTGGAGGCTTCATTTCTAGCCATAAACACTCTATCTGTGAAGATTCAAGATCCGTACGGCGAGAAATATTCCCATGAATGGAATGGTGAATGTATACTGCTATACCAGTTTGGCCTTCGCTTTTAGCGTCTTTTCGGATGATGTTATATCCATTAATTTCTACTGCTGTGTCAGGGATGTAGTGTTTGAGTCTTGTTTCTGATAGACCAAAAACATAGCAATCATACTGGTGTAAGAGAGCACATATGTCTGTGACTTTGTTCTGAAGATGATACACGTTTAGGTGGCCTAGTGATATACCAGACTGCATTATGAAAGGCAGGAAAAATACAAGAAACGTACAGAAAATAATCACATCAATGAAAGCGAGTAAGTATATAGATATAAACAGATAGTCGATATACAAATACAAAAGGCCAAATAGACACAGTAATGAATACGAATACAAACAGTATGAATAATAATGATAATGCAATGTTAATATGTGTATATAAGACAATAACGTTTTGCTAATATCAAACCCGATATCAACAATTCTGTATAAATGATCCTATAAAAGGGTATACAAGGATCATTTACAATGACCACTCAAGATTTTATCAAACTGCAAGCCGTATAAAGACAATGGAGCTGGTCAGTCAAGGAGACGAAAGAAACCTCTAGGTTTGGGGACGTGTGGACGAGAATTTGACATTAAGACATCATATATGCTGGATGAGTGTTGGGATGCCTCCAGTTTATATGAGGCAAGGGTGGAAGTGATCTGAGGTATGAAAAATGTGGTAATGCATATTCATAGGGTGAAAGGAAAACATTGTTTCCAAAAGGTGCCATTTCAGGTGGGAACATTGAATAAGGAATGTTACCATGGTGAGCCTTAGTGAAGGTTTGAGAGAGAGAGAGAGAGAGAGAGAGAGAGAGAGAGAGAGAGAGAGAGAGAGAGAGAGAGAACGAACGAACGAACGAACATTTTATTTTTGTTGGGCCACCGGCCCATCACAACTTAATCATAGTAATAGGCTTCGTCGGCCACAGCAATACTAACTGCATCTTGTCTTCTCTTGAAAGAATGGTACAAGTACATAGCAATCTGTCGTACAGCTTTTGTCTCCTGGATTGACATAATAAATTGGGCATCAACATTTGCTATATTTATCCATTCACCGATAAACCTTTGCCTCAGATCCTCATATAATGGACATTCCATCAGAAAATGAATTTCAGTTTCCTCTGCTTCGTAGCAAGCTGGACACAAAAAAGCATTATCGTTTTTTTCATATCTGAATTTGTGGACGAAAAGATTGCTAAAACCTGTGCGGAAACGAATATATACATCACGGAATACCTTCTTGTCCAACACATACAGATAATTTTCTCTTAACCAGGTGGATTTGAACAATCTATAAAAAGCATACCTGGTACTTCCCTGAAGAGCATCAGACCACATACAACAGTATTCAAGCTTGAGTCGACTCCTTAGCTCTTGTACAAACTCATTTTCTCTCTGTACATTCTGGGTTTCCCACACGTCTCCAAAACCGTATCTGTACAACAGTCTCTTAATCATGTATGCCCAATTTTCACCTTTGTCAGAAAGTAGCAACATCTTGTAAGCTTTCAATGGATATCTGGTAGGTTCCATTCTCAACAGTCTCAACCAATACTTAATAGCTCGGACAGTAGCATTTATGTACAATGGGTGTCTGCTGGTTTCTCCATATACAATTAGATTTGGAGCTTGAGGAGGCACATTAAGTAATCTTTTTAGGGCTTGGAGATGTACAGCTTCTATAGTTGAGCAATCTTTCAGACCCCACAACTCCGATGTGTACAGCAGTATAGGTTGCACCTGAGCATCGAATAATTTAAAGAAAACATCAGGTGAAGCTCCTTCGAGTTTTCTCAAGCATTTAGCAACTTGAATCATTCCAGCTCTCGCTCTCTGTACAATATCATACTGTAGCATATTAAAAGACAACTTTGATGTAAACAAAGCCCCAAGGTACCTGAATTCGTTTACTATTTCAAGTATATCTTTATCAAAAAACCACTTCTCGTGCTTAGCAAGATATCCTCCATTACGGAATACTAATATTTTTGTTTTTTCACGATTCACTTCAAGGCCTACTGCATCTGAAGCTTTCCTGAGATTATTCAACTGGTTCTGCAGTCCTGTCACTGAGTCAGAAACAAGAGCTACATCGTCAGCAAATAATAACATGTATATACATGAGGAGTCTGGCGTAAGCTGGACCCCATGTTTTCCAAATTTAATCACAACTTTAGCTACATAATTCACCAAAAGAGAAAAAAGTATCGGGCTCATTTTGCAGCCTTGTCTCAACCCTCGGTCACATGCAAATGAGTCACTGTAGCTTCCATTGCTCCTTACGCTACTATGTACATCTGAATATATCGCTTGGAGCATCCGGAGTAACCTCCCTTTCATTCCGTAACGACCAAGAATTTTCCATAACATACTTCTGTTAACAGTGTCAAAGGCTTTTCTAAAATCAACAAATGCAACATATAATTTCTTCCGTCTAGATAAATATCTTTGAATTATTGAGTGCAAAACGAACACATTATCAATAGTCGAGTATCCCCTCCGAAAGCCCGCTTGCTCTTCCCCAATAATACCATTGTCTTCTGCCCATTCCGTTATTCTGTCGCTGAGTATAGAGGTAAACAGTTTACTAAAGCAGCTAATAAGAGAAATTCCTCTATAGTTATTAGGGTTTAAAGGATCTCCTCGCTTATGAATGGGGACTATAATGGATTTTGCCCAAATTGTTGGAAAAATAGCCCTGTCCAACATGGCGTTGAAAAGATCTGTAATACGTGCTACAAGAAGCTGCGGGGAACATTTCAACATCTCAGGTAGTAGAGAGAGAGAGAGAGAGAGAGAGAGAGAGAGAGAGAGAGAGAGAGAGAGAGAGAGAGAGAGAGAGAGAGAGACAAATTGACAAATTGAAATTTTATTTGATAGGCCAGAGGCCCTTTCAAAGGAGAGTGACATTTTCCATTGACAGTGCTTCTTCTCTTCGTCTTAATATGCTTCGCAACAGTGAGGCTACGCCTTTTATTATAAATGCATCTGTTGATGACACCAAAGACCCTCTACAATAAGATGATTCATCCGGTCACTTCCGGCGAAATTAGGGTCACGCGCGCCACCAAGCGGTAATCGTGATTAGCCGGTAAAAAATGTCGACCACGAAGAAGAAATCAAGGCAAGGAGGTGACCATTGCAGTGCGAATAACTGTGTTAACTCGCGCTATGCGTGTCCACAGAAGTCGTAGTCGTGATTAGCCGGTCAAAAATGTCGACCACGAAGAAGAAATCAAGGCAAGGAGGTGACCATTGCAGTGCGATTAACTGTGTTAACTCGCGCTATGCGTGTCCACAGAAGTCGTTTTTTCGTTTTCCGTGGAAAAATAAAGAGAGGTAAGTAATGATTATATAAATGTGTTTTGAGCTAAGCGCAATAAAATACAGAACTTGAAGTGTAATCTAAATCTGCTGAACTGGTGGAGGAAGCTTGTGGCTTTTGCTTTTGTAGGTGTGCCGATATTTGTTTTCGAAAATCTGCTGATTTAGTCACGTCAGCACCTCAGCAAATCAGCAGTCTTGATAATGAATGATTCACGTTAGATGATAAATATCGCCTTGAGGCTTGATCACAATTGAGTGATTCTGAATCAGAGTTGAAGAGTTTTGGCAACTGAATTCATACAATTTTTGTTTGCGAAAATGTTGATGAGTATTAAATTAATGATGCATGTGGAATTTATTATAGTGAATAATAGTGGCCAAAACATTTCATCGCAATGAATAAACGCAACCGATCATAGCAGGAATGAAAAAAAAGGTCATAAAGATAAACAAAACTTACAAACACTATGCCGGAAAGCTAGCATAATAAAATGCAAGCACGTAGGTTTTACAAACATGACAGTTGACACATGGCAACTCGCTTTGTGGAGATGAGCATTATTGAAGTTGAAAACTAGTTATGTAGTTTTCTATTAAATTTGTTGATACAGTGGAGTCCACTTATAGTGAACTCTGTTATTGTGGTTTTCCTGTTATTGTGAACAGTTTTTGATTTGGTTGTCTATTTGCACGTGACCGTATCTAGTGCCCAGGCTATTTGCACGTGACCGTATATCAAGTGACCATGCAGGCTGTTTACACGGCAAGTTATTTTCACCGCAAGCAATACGGAAATCATGAAATCTGCATTTTTTTGCTTACAATATCTGTTTGTGTTTCCCTACTACAGTAGATCTATGCAATTCTATAGTAATAAACATAAAATTACACGGCATGAGCCATGACCGTACTCAGTAAATCCTTCTATCTCGCTACTATCGCAGCGAGCGGCTCGGCCAGCAAAAGTAGGCCTACAGATACTGTGTTTACAGACAGAAGGATTTTTCTTCACCAGCCTTTGTTTAGTTATCGATATTTAATTCAAAAACTTGCAATATAATAATATAAAATAATATAAAAGTGATTAATTCTCATTACGATTTCTGTTGTGGGTATGTGGAAGATTGTCTTCCTTGACTCGAGCGCCACGATTTCCGCTTGGGGTGTCTCGGTCGAAAGCTATTTATAGTTCTCGGCTCCGTCATCATGTTTTATATAACAAAGAAACTACAATGGGAAGAAGGATAACTTCCTCATTGGGCATGCTTAGAAATGAGAATGGCTAAATATGAGTTATTCCCCTTTGCTGCATGCTGACCAGGCCGTCTCCTGCTTTGTTATGACTAGTACAGTCGATCTTTCTCATGTTGTGACTTGCTTTATTTTCACATTTTCGGTATTTAAAACAGCAAACACACACACACACACACACACACACACACACACACACACACACACACACACATACACTGAAGAAGTTTCCATTCTGATTCGGTTATTTTATTTGGTGCTATATGTTTGCTTCACATTGTTTCTTTTTTACATTGCTTGAGGTATCCCAATTCGCTAAACACATCCATAATGCATGCATGGCTCATTCGAAAGAGGGCAACAGAACAACTGATGCCCAATAGCAATAAATACTGCACAACTGAACAATAAATAGCAATAAATGATGACAGTGCCAAGTTTTTAAGTACAAAGTGAAATCATGTGACTGGACAAAGGCACAATTACAAAATACAAATAAATAAAATCGAGGCCCATTTTAAATTAAGTTCTCAGCTCATGGGGGAAGCATAAGGTGACCCTAGAAACCGAAATTAGGAGATCTCCCGCCCCTAGGGCAGACTAAAAAAAAGGGGGGGGGGGGCGGCTAATTTGTGAAATAGTATAAAAGGAATCAAAAACTGTATACATGTATTTAGTTAATACCCCAAAAATTGTATAGTATATACGATGTCAGACCCTAAAGAAAGTTAGTTAGTCATTGCTTAGACAAAACAAAACAAAATAGTCTGTTTACGGTATCCCGACCAACCCTATTTTGTCCCCGCCGATCCTAGACTTTTTTTTCTGGCATTTGGAGAAAAAGAAAAAGAAAAAAAAATCAATTTTGTTCCTGTTTTTTCGCAAAATAAGTTAAAAAGATGGTTATAAAAAAAAATTAAGAAAAGCCGACCGACCTCTTTTTTTGTGCCTATGTTAATGTAAACAGACTAAAAGGTACATCACAAACAACACACCAGGGATGATACTATTTAATTTTGATCATAATTTTTATATTTTTAATTTTCAGAGCTTGTTTTTGTACGGAGAGAGTTGGCAATTGTTTATCACATTCTCTCATCTCATTGACTCTCCTTCGGCTCCTTGGTAACATGCGTTCCCATCTCTGCCAGGATTGGACAGGCATAAATGGCAAAATAGCTCGCATACAAAAGAAATTCTGGATCCCAAATTCCTAAAACAAAACATACATAGTACATAACATCAATAGCAATACAATGTAGTTTCTTTGATAACATCTAGTGAGTCAGTAGTCCGTACAAAACAGCATTTTACAAGTTACTTTCATGATGGCACTTACTTTACACACTTCAATCTTCACCCCTTCTGATCACACCCATAATATGTGTTCAATGAGAGGATTGGTTCCTCATGGCTGACCAAGACAAAATAAGTCATCATCCATTTTGTGATAACAAATTTCAGTTGCACAAGAAACATACAGTCTACACATGTGACAGTTTCATGACTTTACGATTCCGCTTTACACATTTTCGAGAGAATGATCTGGAGCAGTCCTTCAAAGTGAAATGAAGACGAACATTTGTGAATAAGCGAATCACACTGCCTGGCAGGTCACAGACACCAACAGCACACAAGAATGTGCTGTGTTTTAGCTCCTCCCTGAACATTTGCATCAAAGAACCTTTCACTTTCCTGTCAATCAGAATCCTGTCAATGTTTTTGGTATACACATTCTCCAGTATTTCAACCACACCAGTCAACTGTTGACTTGGGACAGTTAAACCACAGCCATCCGGAAGGTCTTCAAATTGCTTTGCTTGCAGGAAGATTTCTGAATGTGAACCAGTCAGAGGCCCTGTGAGCAATGGCTTGCACTCATTGCACACTTTCCCTAACAACTTCTTTGCAATATATCCCGATATGTACACCAGGATATTCTGTTCGGCTAGTTGCAGTAGCGCATCTTTTTCAGAAGGCGGTGGACAGGCTATGTCTCGGAGGTCTTGAAAAGCCTCATACTGACTGGACTCACAAACCACCTCTGTCATGTTGTCACAAATCACCTCTGTCATGTTGTAACAAACCACCTCTGTCATGTTATCACAAACCATCTCTGTCATGTTGTCACAAACCACGTCTGTCATGTTGTCACAAACCACCTCTGTCATGTTGTTATCACAAACAACCTCCGTCATGTTATCACAAACCATCTCTGTCATGTTGTCACAAACCACCTCTGTCGTGTTGTTGTCACAAACCACCTCTGTCATGTTGTTATCACATTTTGTTTTCGCCGCCAGCATGTGACTAGGGACGATAACCCACAAACACTTTTTCGCATTTTCTTCGCAAGTTCCACGTCTTCTTTATGTACAGTGTTTGTATATAAGCCGAGTGCCGGATGAATCAGCTTATTGTATAGGGTCTTTGATGACACTAAACAAGCAAAAGTGTGTCTATCTGGGGGATTGGTGTGATTTCCTAAATATTTTTTTCTCAAATCTTCATACACTGGACATTGCAACAGCACGTGTATTTCATTCTCTTCCTTTTCTCCACAGCATGGACATGTACAGTCACGAATCTCATTGAATCTGTTCCTGTGAGTATAGATAGTACTGCATCCAAGTCTAAACTGAATATATATATTTCGGAAGTGTTTCAGATCACATATCTTAAGGTAAGGTTCCAAATATACATCAGTCTTAAACATTCTGTAGGTGAGAAATCGGGGACTACCTGCTATCTTTTCCATCCAGTTAACTTTAAATTTGTCGATCATTCTTTCAGAGAGAGAGAGAGAGATTACTCTTTTTGAAGATTGTTTGTACCTCTCTACCATATTTGTCCATGTCATGGGAGGTGATGTTGTTTTTTTAGTACAGCCACTGCTGCATTCTCGAATGCAACAAATGCAGCAGTACTAAACTCGAGTACAATGTTATTGGATTTCTCTTTGATGACGATGTGCCATCTTTTTTATGCTGTACAGATTTTTTTTACGGTTCGTTCATTATTCAGAACAGACTGGCTGTATCTTGACCTCGTGAGCAAAGTTCGATTAGAAGATGAAACAGAGACAAGGTCTATATCAAGCGGTGGGAGTGACCGACAACGTAGAGTACTCATTATTGTCACGAGATAAGCACAGGTTGACGAGCGGACGTCTACCCGAAAATGTATCAAGCAACGTTCAACCGTCACTACGGTGCTAAACACAAGTCAAGAGAAAAACAAACACAAAAACAAAAACTAAGTAAAAGATCTTATCCCATATTTCACCGCTACATTCTGTATCTTATGACGTACTTAGACACGTAAGTTTCAAGAAATATAACAATTCTCTAGAGCAAGACAAATTCTTCTTACCACCACCGACGACGTCACCAAGAGAGAGAGAGAGAGAGAGAGAGAGAGAGAGAGAGAGAGACAGCATGAAAGAGACATAGAGAGACAGCATGAGTGAGAGAGAGAGTATGAGAGTGACAGCATGAGTGAGAGAGAGAGAGTGTGAGAGTGACAGCATGAGTGAGACATAGAGAGAGACAGCATGAGAGAGACAGCATGAGAGAGAGAGAGACAACATGAGAGTGAGACAGACAGAGAGAGAGAGCATGAGAGTGAGACAGAGAGACACAGAGAGAGAGAGATAGAGAGAGAGAGACAGCATGAGAGTGAGCCTGTTTTTCTCCATCGTTATCCCCCTCTCCTCTTTCATGGGAAGAGAGAACTTCCATCCTTTGTCTAAAAGTCCCCGGAAGTGAACCCTTCCGGTTCTGTTCCTGCTTTGTTCCTACTCTTGTCCATCCCGATAAATAGAGGCTACAGTGTTTGCTTAGAGAGACCCCCATCCCATCTGGGAGAGAGACCACTGCCACCACGGTCTATAGAGAGACCACTGCCACCACGATCTTGGGTTGGTCCAGGCCATTATCATCAGGCCTCGGACCAGCCAGGAGCTCCTGTACCCATGGGTTAATAAAGTTGTGGAAAGCAAGTACGATTTGTCTCATACCTGCGCCCTGCTACCATCATGCCTCGAACCACTCTATCACATATGGATGGATGGATGGATGGATAGTGTTTTACGGCCTATCAGCCTTTGTAGACTATGTAACGCCATTAAAGACGAAAGTCACTGGAATAGTTTAAAGGCAAATCAAGTCACGGTGTCCCGATTACTCTTACAAATCGCGTACGGAGACGCGGTGGGTCTATTCTTTACCCCAATCCACAGGGGGATCTCCCTGGGGCTGGCAGAGGGATCAGTGGCACTGCAGCAGGCCCTAGGGCACTAGAGCCACACCATAGCTGCTGATGGACGAGATGGCTCGCGTCGTGGAGAGAGAGAGAGAGAGAGAGAGAGAGAGAGAGAGAGAGAGAGAGAGAGAGAGAGAGATCATCATTACTTCTATAGGGCTGGTTCAGACTCCTTTTGAGTCGCTCGTAGAGCTAACATATCTGGAGTAGCTTGTACCATTTTTTGAAGGGATGAGTTTTTAGATCTTGTCTGAACATGTGCGTGCGTGTGCACACGTGCGCAAGCACAGGTGTTCACGTATGAATGTGAAGAAGATTTGTCTGAACTTTAAAAAAGATTTATAATCACTCACCTAGTATTCATGTGGATGCTTTTGTCATGTCAGACACTTGTTGGTGGTGGGTTTTCTGAGTCAAGGAAGGCAGCAATGCATGGTCTCTCATCTCATCTGCTGTGTGTGGGTTTGACATGAGGCACTTACCAGAGGGCTGTGGTGGCACTGGACTCTTTTCCCTGGCTATAAGCTGTTGATTATGTGGCTGTTTTTAGTTCGCCACGTACAGAACTAGCAATAAAAGATACATGTACACTGATCATATCATCATCGTCATCATCATTGTCGTCTTCATCGTCATCATCCATCCTACTCCTCCTCCATCGTCATCATCATCCATCGTCATCCTCATCCTCCTCATCCTCCATCATCTAACATCATCATCCATCATCATCATCCATCATCATCATCATCCATCATCATCATCATCCATTATCATCATCCATCATCATCATCCATCGTCATCATCATCCTCATCCTTCATCATCCAACATCATTATCCATCATCATCATCAATCATCCTCAGTCATCATCATCATCATCTCATATGATACTTGATGATCCACAGCTGAGATACAAGGACGTCTGCAAATGGGTCCTGAAGGTGCATTACAGTCACGCAATGAGCTGGGATGACGTTGTCACGGAACGTAGCACATGGAGAGGCGAGCTCCAGAGCACACTGAGGGAGGGATGGAGATTTACGGCGTATCAGCCTTTGAAGGCTATGTGTGACCATTATGCACGACAATCTCTAGACTGCTTTAGAATAAGAGCAAATAAAGTCACGATGTCCCTAGTTATTCGCCTCTTACAGATCGCGTAGGGAGACGCGGTGGGTCTGTTCTGACCCCCAACCCAGACAAAGGGAGGGAGAAATGAGACTCTCGTGGCCAGAGGAGAGATTCATTCATTGCAAGGACTGGCTGTACTAGAATGAGCCAGCACCTTTCAGTGCCACTGCCGTGACAAGGACTGCCACTACAGGACTGGACTACACAATCACAGCAGAGTCTGCAACTGTTCGGACATGGCTGATGAAAGCGTGTGTGCATGCACACATGGTGCAATTGATTTGGCGACAGTTTTCCCAAGTGATGTCTGCCCTCTTTATAGGTGATAGCCAGTATCGTCTATCACTGGTGCAAGCCTCAAGCTGCTTCAGTGGCATGCTACAGTACTGGAGGGCGTTATTTACACAGTCCTTGAATCTCTCTTGGAGGCAACCTTGGCTTCTATGATGAACGGTTCTGGAAGCTCCTTTCAGATCAATTTTTTTTCTCTCTTTTTTTTTTTTGGGGGGGGGGGGGGGACGTCATAGACATTGAACCAGCACTCTCACAGACACACTGAGGGAAAGATGCATCATAGATGTTCACCTCTTACATTCATTCTCATTCACGCACAGACAGGGTTACAACACATAGTAATGACAAGATAGATGGATAGCGTTTACGGCCTATCAGCCGTTGTAGGCTATGTTAGGCCATTAAAGCACGAAAATCACGTGAACAGTTCAGAGTAAACGCAAATCAAGTCACGGTGTCCCTAGTTATTCGCCTCTTACGAATGACAAAGGAGAGCCGCCGATTGGAAAATGTCAAGAAAGAAGCCAGATTTCTCTCCCGTCCCAGAAATTGAACCACAGCACTGCTCCTTGCACAGGATCCTACGCCAAAGCTTGCTCCCCTTGTCTGCGGAGTTGTGATTCATCCATCCCATTGACTAGGTCCATTCATCACAGCTGACTTTAAGTATCATGCTCTCCATGCATGTGAAGCCTGATTTATCAAACTCTTGCCAGCGGATGCCTATAATGGGTGGATGGATGGAGTTTTACGGCTCATCAGCCTCTGTAGGCTATGCGAGAACATTAGGCATGAAAATCTCAAGAAAAGTTTAGAGTAATCGCAAATCAAGTCCTGATGACCCTATGTATTCACCTCTTATTAATCGCGTAGGGAGACACGGTGGGTCTATTCTGACCCCCAACCCACAAGGTGGTTGCCCATAATGGAGCCAAGGGACATAGAACCAACAATAAATATTATTTGCACTAATATTATTTGCACTGTGCAAATCATCACCGTCATCATGAACATCATCAACGATGATCAGAGCAGAAGCAGCAACAACAGAAACAAAGAAGAATGAAAGAAAATAAGCAACAAATAAGGAAATATGAATACATGCCAAATCTGTTGAATGTACCTGTGACAAAATCTGTCCAAACAAATAACACAACTTTCAGGGTTTGGCTTTAAAACAGTTTATTATAAAGTCATTCCTTTCAAAACTGTTGCTTAAGGAGTACCTCCCTTCACCAAAAAAAAAGCATTTTGAAGGTCAACCTCATTCACAAATCAATGCATGCTTAAATGAAGATATGTCAAGGGATAATGTAGATGAGAACAATGGCAATGAAGAAAGATGTCAACCCATTCATCAGACTTATAAGAGAAGGTCTGCAGCAAAAATACAGCCAGTCAATGTAAATTGAACAAATTGCATGTTGGATATATCTCATCCTAAAAATGGCAGCTTCTGTCAATAAAATCGGCATATGGAAAAACATTTCCAACATGTGCAAGGAAGTGGAATAAGTAATAAAAACTATAATGTAAAATAAGATTGCCTCACCATCTTCTGCATGTTGGCAGCAACTGGCCTAAGCTGCATTTCCTGGAGGGTACAACTAAAGAAGTGAGATGTTTCAATGATCTACATTTTCTTACCCTTGAGAATTTGGTGAGTTTGACATTACAGAGAGATTTCTGGAGAGAGAGAGAGAGAGAGAGAGAGAGAGAGAGAGAAAGAGACAGAGAGAGAGAGACAGAGAGAGAGAGACAGAGACAGACAGACAGACAGACGAGATTTGGGGGCGGGAGAAGACAGTTACTGCTGAATCTCGAGGTTTCTGAAAGAGACATTTTAGTTGTCTGAAGAGATTCTCGGGAATGGCAGTGGTGGTACGGGCAATAGTATTGGACCCCAAGACTACCGAGGCTACGAACAGAGCAAAAATAGGGCTCCCTGTAATACTGTTTGTAATGTTTGCAGCAAGGACATTCTGCAGCACCCTTTGATTAGGGCAAAGCAATCATCTGCCATAGTTGCCACAGGTTCTGTGCATCATAGTTTGGGCTGCCATCTCATCTTGGGTACTACTGACATCATCTGCAAAATCAATGTACTATCATGCTCCTGTATGTATGTGCTACGTTATTTTCAATCTGTCTTGTAGAAAGTGTATCAGCCAAATGTACTCCAAACCTACAGAGCTCAGGCATACAAACTATCTTATATTGCTTCATGCTAATTCAAAGCCAGTGTCATTTGAATATAGATAAGACCTAATAAAAGGCATTGCAATCTCATTGAAATCATCGCCACCTAATAATGTCTGTAGAACATGAAGGAAAAGATATCAATTATTCAAAAGGATTACGAAAATTTATTATCAGCAACTACTTAATGTTTTTTAAACCAAACTAAATGACCACTAATAGCCAATCTCTGTTAGTCTCAAAGACAATGAAAACAAAATCACATCAGCAATTTCATTCTTGACCTTTGCACAGAGGCTTGTACACCACACGTCATCTCCAAGTTTGTCTCAGTGACTTCAACTTCTCTAGCTTGCAAAGAACAGGAGAGAAATAGTTTCATCAGAGATTATTCAAGACATTGGGAATCCTAGTCCTCTCTCTCTCTCTCTCTGTCTGACCAACACCACCAAGAGATTCATGATCAGGAGGTCTTGCATCCCTCTTCACATTCTCATGGCAATTTATCAGTTCCACCCGTAGAGCAGATAGTCTTGGGACAGAAATTGAGGCTTGCAGACAGAAATGCAGGCCTGCAAGCACCGAGTTGGTCATACACCCAAATCCTCTCGCACTTGCAAAAAAAAATTTCAATCTTCAAGGGTGGTTTGTACACATGGTTTGGTCTGAATGACCTGACTGCCTTGTAGAGCTAACTGCTGGGGGGAAAGAGAGAAGTCCCTCTCCGCCCATCAGCACAAATAAACCAAGCATGATATGTGTCTATGTCTTACTTGCAGCCAATGACTCGACTAGGCAGGCAAACAGAGAGCTGGCTTTGCTTGCAAAGTCCTTCGCAGGTGACCATGAGTTTGGTTTTCATCTGAAATTCTCGCTGGCAACATGGTACTCAGACATTCATTGAAGAACTGTTCACCACTGTACAGCTGCATAACTCAATCAAGTATGCTTTTTCACTCACAACCAAGGACTCAATCTCATTTATTAATCAGAATGCTGGCCTTGCAACTGATGTTCTGCTGGCAATCATGTAGTCAGACTTTCATTAAAGGATTGCTAGAAGAGGCCCCCTTCTCACCACTGTTGAGCTGCATAACTTAAACAAGCATGTATTCTCACTCACAACCACGGACTCATCCACATTTATCAATCAGGAACGGCCTTGCTACTTAAGTTCTGGCTAGCAACCTGGTGCTCCAGCTTATGAAAGAAGAAAGCCCATCCAACTGCAACACAGCTGCATTATTCAACCAAGCAACAAGTTTCATACACAATCACAGACTCATGCCCATTGGTTTTACCGAGGGGCAGGGCTTGATTCCAAAGTTCTGGCTGGACACCACATGTTCAAACTTCTGATGAACTGAGGGAGCAAGAGACCCCCATCTCACCACAGCACAGCTGTAAAATCCAACCAGGCACTCAGTCTTGCACAAACTCAAGGACTCATCTAGACTGAAGATGGGAGAGCTGGGCAAGCTACTGAAGTCTCTCGTGAAGATCTTTAGGCTTGTGATGATGAGCTGATGGATCGAGAGAAGGCGGCTACAGGGGCCAATGAGATGGCAGGCTCCTTCACTCGTGAGTTGTGGAAGATGGCCTTCACCGCCATCTTGCGGCCACTGTTGGTGGACAGGTCACAGATCTGCAGGATCTGTGCGTTGCTGAAGTAGCCTGGTCGGATCTTCTGCAGCTGCAGCAGCTGAAACGACATCAAATGCAAATGAGCATGCAGTCCAATGGGAGCAAGAGGAGATGTGCATTGAACATGTAATGTTCCACACTAATTGTTCATGCCCCTTGCTGCCCATCCCATGCTGGCCTTGCTGCCATTCCCATGTTGGCCTTGCTGCTTGCAGCCATTCCCATACTGGCCTTGCTGCCTTTCCCATGTTGGCCTTGCTGCCATTCCCATGCTGGCCTTGCTGCCCTTCCCATGCTGGCTTTGCTGCCATTCCCATACTGGCCTTGCTGCCATTCCCATGCTGGCCTTGCTGCCATTCCCATACTGGCCTTGCTGCCATTCCCATACTGGCCTTGCTGCCATTCCCATGTTGGCCTTGCTGCCATTCCCATACTGGCCTTGCTGCCATTCCCATACTGGCCTTGCTGCCATTCCCATGCAGGCCTTGCTGCCATTCCCATGCTGGCCTTGCTGCCATTCCCATGTTGGCCTTGCTGCCCTTCCCATGCTGGCCTTGCAGCCATTCCCATGCAGGCCTTGCTGCCATTCCCATGCTGGCCTTGCTGCCCTTCCCATGCTGGCCTTGCTGCCCTTCCCATGCTGGCCTTGCTGCCATTCCCATGCAGGCCTTGCTGCCATTCCCATGCTGGCCTTGCTGCCTTTCCCATGCTGGCCTTGCTGCCCTTCCCATGCTGGCCTTGCTGCCATTCCCATACTGGCCTTGCTGCCATTCCCATGCTGGCCTTGCTGCCCTTCCCATGCTGGCCTTGCTGCCATTCCCATGCTGGCCTTGCAGCCATTCCCATACTGGCCTTGCTGCCTTTCCCATGTTGGCCTTGCTGCCATTCCCATGCAGGCCTTGCTGCCATTCCCATGCTGGCCTTGCTGCCTTTCCCATGTTGGCCTTGCTGCCATTCCCATGCAGGCCTTGCTGCCATTCCCATGTTGGCCTTGCTGCCATTCCCATGTTGGCCTTGCTGCCCTTCCCATGCTGGCCTTGCTGCCATTCCCATGCTGGCCTTGCTGCCATTCCCATGCTGGCCTTGCTGCCTTTCCTATGCTGGCCTTGCTGCCCTTCCCATGCTGGCCTTGCTGCCCTTCCCATGCTGGCCTTGCTGCCCTTCCCATACTGGCCTTGCCATTCCCATGCTGGCCTTGCTGCCATTCCCATACTGGCCTTGCTGCCATTCCCATGCTGGCCTTGCTGCCCTTCCCATGCTGGCCTTGCTGCCATTCCCATACTGGCCTTGCAGCCATTCCCATGCAGGCCTTGCTGCCATTCCCATGCTGGCCTTGCTGCCCTTCCCATGCTGGCCTTGCTGCCATTCCCATACTGGCCTTGCTGCCATTCCCATGCTGGCCTTGCTGCCATTCCCATGCTGGCCTTGCAGCCATTCCCATGCTGGCCTTGCTGCCCTTCCCATGCTGGCCTTGCTGCCATTCCCATGCTGGCCTTGCTGCCCTTCCCATGTTGGCCTTGCTGCCATTCCCATGCTGGCCTTGCTGCCCTTCCCATGCTGGCCTTGCTGCCCTTCCCATGCTGGCCTTGCTGCCCTTCCCATGCTGGCCTTGCTGCCATTCCCATACTGGCCTTGCAGCCATTCCCATGCAGGCCTTGCTGCCCTTCCCATACTGGCCTTGCTGCCATTCCCATACTGGCCTTGCTGCCATTCCCATGCTGGCCTTGCTGCCATTCCCATGCTGGCCTTGCTGCCATTCCCATGCTGGCCTTGCTGCCATTCCCATACTGGCCTTGCCATTCCCATGCTGGCCTTGCTGCCATTCCCATGCTGGCCTTGCTGCCATTCCCATGCTGGCCTTGCTGCCATTCCCATGCTGACCTTGCTGCCATTCCCATACTGGCCTTGCTGCCATTCTCATGCTGGCCTTGCTGCCATTCCCATGCTGGCCTTGCTGCCATTCCCATACTGGCCTTGCTGCCATTCCCATACTGGCCTTGCTGCCATTCCCATGCTGGCCTTGCTGCCATTCCCATGCTGGCCTTGCTGCCATTCCCATGTTGGCCTTGCTGCCATTCCCATACTGGCCTTGCTGCCATTCCCATACTGGCCTTGCTGCCATTCCCATACTGGCCTTGCTGCCATTCCCATACTGGCCTTGCTGCCATTCCCATGCTGGCCTTGCTGCCATTCCCATGCTGGCCTTGCTGCCATTCCCATGTTGGCCTTGCTGCCATTCCCATGCTGGCTTTGCTGCCATTCCCATACTGGCCTTGCTGCCATTCCCATGCTGGCCTTGCTGCCATTCCCATGTTGGCCTTGCTGCCATTCCCATACTGGCCTTGCTGCCATTCCCATGCAGGCCTTGCTGCCATTCCCATGTTGGCCTTGCTGCCATTCCCATGTTGGCCTTGCTGCTTGCTGCCCTTCCCATGCTGGCCTTGCTGCCCTTCCCATGCTGGCCTTGCTGCCATTTCCATACAGGCCTTGCTGCCATTCCCATGCTGGCCTTGCTGCCTTTCCCATGCTGGCCTTGCTGCCCTTCCCATGCTGGCCTTGCTGCCCTTCCCATGCTGGCCTTGCTGCCCTTCCCATGCTGGCCTTGCTGCCATTTCCATACAGGCCTTGCTGCCTGCTAAGCCTCAGTTCTGGGTGTGGGGCTCTGTGGCCAAGCAGTCTGCATGTTTGACACAGTTGCTCTGGCAAGTGGGTGCAGCGTTCAAAGAAGTACTGACAAATTAACCAAGAAAATGTTAATGCTGAAAGTTTCTTGTTTTTAAGCCATGACTAGCAGGCTTAGCCCAGTCACAACCTGGCAGCATAAGCTGTGAAAGCAGGCTTAGCTCAGTCACTACCTGGCAGCATAAGCTGTGATAGCAGGCTTAGCTCAGTCACTACCTGGCAGCAAAAGCTGTGATAGCACGCTTAGCTCAGTCACAACCTGGCAAAATAAGCTGTGGTAGCAGGCTTAGCCCAGTCACTACCTGGCAGCATAAGCTGTGATAGCAGGCTTAGCTCAGTCACAACCTGGCAAAATAAGCTGTGGTAGCAGGCTTAGCCCAGTCACTACCTGGCAGCATAAGCTGTGATAGCAGGCTTAGCTCAGTCACTACCTGGCAGCATAAGTTGTGATAGCAGGCTTAGCCTAAGGGGAGTTCAGAAGGCGCAGTGCTTCATTGCGCTTACTCAGCGCTTAACCCATTAGACACTATGACGGTATACACAAAAGAGTCCTGAAAACCTGAGCCTTTTTCAGAAAAACTGAAGAAGTCGGGTACGTTTACAAAACATTTATTAACTCCACTTGTAACAATCACAGAGACACAAAATAAGCATTGTCTTAAAGCTGACATCCATTGCTACAAGCTCATACAATCAAATACAACACAATACAAGTTAAAATTTAGGAATGATTTTTTAAAATTAGAAAATAGTGCAAAAACGGACACATTCACCTTGATTTTCAGTTAAAAATTATGGTTTTTAGAAAGAAAACCTCCCAAATAAGCTCAAAACAGACTCTTAATGGATAATTTACTCATTTAGCTATCTGCTGAAACAAAATGCAAAGTCCTAAATCAATTTGTTCATGAGATACAGCAAATATGGTACATGACATGAAATCGCAAATTTTTTTTTTTTTTTTTACATGATCACAAAGTAATTTTCACCATGCCTTTTTTCACTCAGATAAAGGTAAACATGAAGCACATGCATGACATGACAGATAATATAAAGAGAAAAGGTGCAAGACATGCATTTGCAAGTGATAAAGTCTTTCAAAAATAGGCATGGATTAATTAGCAAGTGATAAAGTCTTTCAAAAATAAGCATGCATTACCAAGTGATAAAGTCTTTCAAAAATCAAGATTTTTTTTACATCACTTGGAGCTGGCAGGAGGTGGATTCCTCTGTCTCTCTCTCTCTCTCGGCATATCGATTTGTCTCTGTCACAAGTCGTTTTCCCACATCGCGTGTGTGAAGATCAGAGAGAAGACATGAAGAGGCTTTGCATCCGAGGGGAATCTTCACTCCTTGAGCGCGTCGAAAGGCGTGTCGTGTGCGAGAACGAAAATTTTCTGTCTGCCACGATCCTTGGAAGCCTAGAAACTCTTCCTCCTCCAACATCTCTCGCATCCACTGGTCCTATTGAAGCGGATCTTCCGGCGCATCGACATCGTCGAAATCAGAATTAGAATCGGCATCAATGTCGTTTCCTTCGCTCTCATCCGATGCTGAGTCGGACATGACGCGTGTCGTGTGCGAGAACGAAAATTTTCTGTCTGCCACGATCCTTGGAAGCCTAGAAACTCTTCCTCCGACAACATCTCTCGCATCCACTGGTCCTATTGAAGCGGATCTTCCGGCGCATCGACATCGTCGAAATCAGAATTAAAATTGGCATCAATGTCGCTTCCTTCGCTCTCATCCGATGCAAAATCGGACATGACGCGAAAAAATTCAGAACGTCAGTCGAAATCTCGACAAAAATCGCCACAACACAGCTAAAACTTGTCCGATTTCGATCAAACTTGGACTAGCGTAGTGCGCAGTCACTCTGCTTCCCAGCAGGCATTGCGATAAGTCGGCCATTGCCGTTGCTAATTTTAGATCTCGACGTAAACACCGCGAGGGTAAGATGAGACGCGTGCGTCGCTCCCGAAGCGAAGGGGGGATGCAACGTGCGCGTTCCATCCGAAGCGAGTGGGTTAATGTGATTCACTCGTGAACGGCAATTTGGGGCGCGATTCACTCAGCGCTCACTCAGCGCAACGCAGCGCTGTGAATCACCAATCCGACATGCAGCAGAGGGATTCTGCAGCAAAACAAAATGGCGTCTTCGATCCCGCACTGGCCGTCGACGCGTACAATAACCCTCAGAAACATCATTTTGGGACTGGAACGGGCTTTATTTGCCCCAAGCGCCCTGTATGCGTGAAGAATGGCAAGTAAGGATGACACCGTAGTGGACTTTATTCACGCAGAATACATGTAAACGTGCATAAACGATGTCTGTGGCAAAGAAAATATTTTCTTCGCGTCTATCAACACAACATGGGGCGCAGAAGATTTACCTCCCCTTTAACAAGTGAAGCGCTGCACAAACTCTGGGGCGTTCAGGTGAGCAATGAAGCGCTCAATTGCCAACATTAAGCGCTCATGCAGCGCTGAGTTGTTATGAACAAGCCTCCAGTCACTACCTGGCAGCATAAGCTGTGATAGCAGGCTTAGCTCAGTCACTACCTGGCAGCATAAGCTGTGATAGCAGGCTTAGCTCAGTCACTACCTGGCAGCATAAGTTGTGATAGCAGGCTTAGCCCAGTCACTACCTGGCAGCATAAGCTGTGATAGCAGGCTTAGCTCAGTTACTACCTGGCAGCATAAGCTGTGATAGCAGGCTTAGCCCAGTCACTACTTGGCAGCAAAAGCTGTGATAGCAGGCTTAGCTCAGTCATTACCTGGCAGCATAAGCTGTGATAGCAGGCTTAGCTCAGTCATTACCTGGCAGCATAAGCTGTGATAGCAGGCTTAGCTCAGTTACTACCTGGCAGCAAAAGCTGTGATAGCAGGCTTAGCCCAGTCACTACTTGGCAGCATAAGCTGTGATAGCAGGCTTAGCTCAGTCATTACCTGGCAGCATAAGCTGTGATAGCAGGCTTAGCTCAGTCATTACCTGGCAGCATAAGCTGTGATAGCAGGCTTAGCTCAGTCACTACCTGGCAGCATAAGCTGTGGTAGCAGGCGGTAACCCAGTCACAATCTGGCAGCAAGTGCTATGACTACCTGGGCAAGATGCTTCACTCACATTGCTTCTCCCCATGCAGGAGTAAAACGTGTACTTGTGAGAACTGAGCTGGAAGACTGAAATAACTTTGGTGCATTCATTGGCAGCATAGTTGTATGCTCCTCAAGGTGTTGAGATGGTGATGGAACGATAATGAGGAGCCTGATGTCCAGGAGGTAAAAAAGTACTGTTTGAACATCCATGCATAGGTGAAGAGTCACATTCACAATATAAAAAGCTATCTTTACTTTTGTATTACATTTCAGTTTCCCTGCTTTGACCTATTGTTGTACATTTAGCAGCCAAGTGGCTACCGTTGGAAAGTGAGACATCACTGTCAATACTTGGTCACTAGATACAGAACAAGGATAGGCAATGGACCAGAGACTTCACAGCCATAGTTTTTCAATATAACAACTATATTTCTCCACAAATCCCTTGACATAAAGCAAGAAAGGGTACCTGTGAGGGATGAGCAGTAAATTGTCAAGGATAACTTTGGTACATTTATCCACAGCCTCGTGAGGTCAAGACGATGATGGATTAATAATACTAGTAGCCTGATGACCAGGGAGTAAACAATGTGTGATCCAAGTAACCACAGATGAGTGAAAAGTCACAAAATAAATGCAAGCACCAGGCTAAGGGGTTGATTATAACACTTTCGAGCAAGTCTAGCAAGTCAGCAACCAAGTCACTCTTTTCAATAAAACCAAGTGACCCCCAAACAAGGAGTGAGTTGCATCACGTCTCAAGTGAAATCAAACCACGGCACATTTTAGAGGGTAAAGCCTGGTTGTCGAATTTGAGACATTTATAATTATAGAAAAAAAATATGTAGCCTTTCTTCCTCTTTTTTTGTTAATAACAATACCTGATGATGTAAGTGTATTTGCAGCTTACAAAATGGTCCCAAACAAAGCATGTTAAGCGTAGCATACCGCCTGCGCTGCACTGATGCCTCCCATCAGCTGGGCTGCTGTGGTTTGTCTGCTTTTGAGGCCTGCTCCGGTAAGAATAATAATAAGAGTTACTACAGAGCACTCCGAGAGCACTAATCTCCACCAAGGAAGCTACCATTTCTCTTCCATGGCCTGTCTGATTCAGGCAGCATGTCCTGCTAGCCAGGCCTGATGCTACAAAGTTCACTTCAGTTTCGCACCACATCTGATATCCGTTGCTGAGACTGGAACCCATATGCTGGGGCAATCAATGCTTTGCCATCATCAACTTCCTGATGCGAGATGAAATTTCTCTGTATGCTTCTAATTCCAAAACTCCATAAGAGACAACTGCCAAAATTCAGTGGATTGTTCCTTGGGTAAAACCCTGACTTTGCACCAAATTTCATCAGAATCAGTTTAGATTTTTTATAGTCATTTTGCCAAATTACTAAATTATGAATGAACCAAGGGAAAAACATAACCCCCCAGGCTGAGGTAATGCTAAGAGTGGTATGTTGACAGTTGTATAAAAAAGACCAAATATAGAATCATTTGAGTAAGCTCTCCCAGTTGTTATTTTTTCTCAAGGATGCACCATTTAACCAACTGCCCATAACTTTGTTTCAAATCATCCAATTCAAAAACGGTTTTCACCATCTCAAAGAACATGACATTTTCATTCAGAAATGTTTCAAAAGTCTAATTCAAAAGAGAGCTTGATGCGACTTATCCATGGTGTGGGGTCACAAACAGATGAGACCAAGCAGCCATGCAGAGGGCAGTTGCTCAGCTGCTCACCATGTTGGGGGGCATGTACTGGAGGATGTAGCGTGAGTACTGGGGCCCGCACTTGATGGTCTCTTCCACAAAGGAGAAGATGAAGTCCAGGCGAGGACTAACAATGCCCTCTGTCACGATGGCATTGAGCAGATGGAATAGGTTGGCTGCAAGACATAATGATGATATATTGACCACAACATTTCCAATGATGATACAATAACGACAAATCTCTCTGGCTCTCTCTACATCTGTTTGTCTGTCCATCTGCCTCATAATATAGAAAAAAGGCGGTTGGTCTGAAAACAATGAAAAGTCAAAGTGTTTCTCATAATAATTTGTACTATTTTCTTGTGTGATGGGCGGCTGCCCTGAGCAATAAAGCATTAAAATCTCTGTGCGTTTGTGTGTGTGTGTGTGTATATAGGTGTGTGTGTGCGTGTGTGTGTATGAGGAGAGGCAGCTGTTGCTTGCATTAGAGAGACGGGCACAAAGGAAGACCCGGCTCCAGGCAGACATACCATCCAGAGAATGCGTAGGTGAGGGTTGTGGAAAGGATTGCATTGCCCTTGTGGCACTCTACTGCCACAGGAGACACTATGCTGCACCCTGACCTGACCCTGGGGTGTACTGAACCCATGTTCCCTCAGGACTGCAGAGGGCCTATGATGATGATGATGATGATGATGATGATGATGATGATGATGATGATGATGATGATGATGATGGTGATGATGACAGTGACATTGACGGTGACGATGCTGATGCTGATGCTGCTGATGATGAGGACAATGACTGGACCTCTTTATCCTTCAAGAGTTTAGATGGCACAACATCAAAATTAATATGTCCCCTCATCCTTTTTTCTCAAAATCTTACCCAGGGATTTGTTGATTGGCTCCCTGGACTCAAATGTGGGGGATGTCTCTCCGTCATCTCTCGCACTGATGTCATCTGCAAGATACACAACATTCTGTTCAGTAACCAAAGCATCTTTGCATACTGCCACAAGTTGTTCACCACTCACCTTGGTGTCTGACAAGTGCATACAGCCCTTCCATGTCGCTCTACAATAAGCTCTTGGGTACATTGCCCCATACTACCTCTCTGCCCCTAGCTGTCTTTCCCATCACAACCTAGCTGTCAGCTATCTCTAGCTGTCATTTCCATCACAACCTAGCTGTCAGCTAGACTTAGCCATCTTTCCCATCACAACCTAGCTATCAGCTATGCCTAGCTGTCTTTCCCATCACAACCCAGCTGTCAGCTATCCCTAGCTGTCATTTCCACCACAACCTAGCTGTCAGCTATTCCTAGCTGTCATTTCCATCACAACCCAGCTGTTAGCTAGCCTTAGCTGTCTTTCCTATCACAACCTAGCTATCAGCTATGCATAGCTGTTTGTCCCATCACAACCCAGCTGTCAGCTATCCCTAGCTGTCATTTCCATCACAACCTAGCTGTCAGCTAGCCTTAGCTGTCTGTCCCATCACAACCTAGCTGTCAGATATCCCTAGCTGTCTGTTCCATCACAACCTAGATGCCAGCTATCCCTAGCTTTTTTCCCATCTCAACGTAGAGTTCAGATATCCCTAGCTGTCTTTCCCATAACAACATAGCTGTCAGCTAGTCTTAGCCGTCTGTCCCATTACAACCTAGCTGTCAGCTACCCCTAGCTGTCTTTCTCATCACAACCTAGCTGCCAACTAGCCCTAGCTGTCTTTCCTACAGCAACCTGGCTGTCAGCTACCCCTAGCTGTCTTTCTCATCACAACCTAGCTGCCAACTAGCCCTAGCTGTCTTTCCTACAACAACCTGGCTGTCAGCTACCCCTAGCTGTCTTTCTCATCACAACCTAGCTGCCAACTACCCCTAGCTGTCTTTCCTACTACAACCTAGCTATCAGCTAGCCATAGCTGTCTTATGCACAACTACTTAGCTGTGAGCTAGCCATAGCTGTCTTTCCACAACAACCTAGCTATCAGCTAGCCCAAGCAGCTTCCTCTCATGTTCCCCCTCTGCCTCACTGTTCTAAATTTATTGGTCACATGATGACATAACTGCTAAATATAGAAAATGAGCAGAAAAAGGGAAGAGCAAACCCACACTTTTGCTGGCCAGCAAGAGGTGTACAGGAATGGCAAGAAGGGTGGAGTGTAGTATGAGATATTAATCACAAGACACAAGAGGTGTACAGGAATGGCAAGAAGGCTGGAGTGTAGTATGAGATATTAATCACAAGACACAAGAGGTGTACAGGAATGGCAAGAAGGGTGGAGTGTAGTATGAGATATTAATCACAAGACACAAGGGGTGTACAGGAATGGCAAGAAGGGTGGAGTGTAGTATGAGATATTAATCACAAGACACAAGAGGTGTACAGGAATGGCAAGAAGGGTGGAGTGTAGTATGAGATATTAATCACAAGACACAAGAGATGTACAGGAATGGCAAGAAGGGTGGAGTGTAGTATGAGATATTAATCACAAGACACAAGAGGTGTACAGGAATGGCAAGAAGGCTGGAGTGTAGTATGAGATATTAATCACAAGACACAAGGGGTGTACAGGAATGGCAAGAAGGGTGGAGTGTAGTATGAGCTATTAATCACAAGACACAAGAGATGTACAGGAATGGCAAGAAGGGTGGAGTGTAGTATGAGATATTAATCACAAGACACAAGAGGTGTACAGGAATGGCAAGAAGGGTGGAGTGTAGTATGAGATATTAATCACAAGACACAAGAGGTGTACAGGAATGGCAAGAAGGGTGGAGTGTAGTATGAGATATTAATCACAAGACACAAGAGGTGTACAGGAATGGCAAGAAGGGTGGAGTGTAGTATGAGATATTAATCACAAGACACAAGAGGTGTACAGGAATGGCAAGAAGGGTGGAGTGTAGTATGAGATATTAATCACAAGACACAAGGGGTGTACAGGAATGGCAAGAAGGCTGGAGTGTAGTATGAGATATTAATCACAAGACACAAGAGATGTACAGGAATGGCAAGAAGGCTGGAGTGTAGTATGAGATATTAATCACAAGACACAAGGGGTGTACAGGAATGGCAAGAAGGGTGGAGTGTAGTATGAGATATTAATCACAAGACACAAGGGGTGTACAGGAATGGCAAGAAGGCTGGAGTGTAGTATGAGATATTAATCACAAGACACAAGAGGTGTACGGGAATGGCAAGAAGGGTGGAGTGTAGTAAGAGATATTAATCACAAGACACAAGGGTGTACAGGAATGGCAAGAAGGCTGGAGTGTAGTATGAGATATTAATCACAAGACACAAGGGGTGTACAGGAATGGCAAGAAGGCTGGAGTGTAGTATGAGATATTAATCACAAGACACAAGGGGTGTACAGGAATGGCAAGAAGGCTGGAGTGTAGTATGAGATATTAATCACAAGACACAAGAGGTGTACAGGAATGGCAAGAAGGGTGGAGTGTAGTATGAGATATTAATCACAAGACACAAGAGGTGTACAGGAATGGCAAGAAGGGTGGAGTGTAGTATGAGATATTAATCACAAGACACAAGGGGTGTACAGGAATGGCAAGAAGGGTGGAGTGTAGTATGAGATATTAATCACAAGACACAAGAGGTGTACAGGAATGGCAAGAAGGGTGGAGTGTAGTATGAGATATTAATCACAAGACACAAGAGGTGTACAGGATGGCAAGAAGGGTGGAGTGTAGTATGAGATATTAATCACAAGACACAAGGGGTGTACAGGAATGGCAAGAAGGGTGGAGTGTAGTATGAGATATTAATCACAAGACACAAGGGGTGTACAGGAATGGCAAGAAGGCTGGAGTGTAGTATGAGATATTAATCACAAGACACAAGAGATGTACAGGAATGGCAAGAAGGGTGGAGTGTAGTATGAGATATTAATCACAAGACACAAGGGGTGTACAGGAATGGCAAGAAGGGTGGAGTGTAGTATGAGATATTAATCACAAGACACAAGAGGTGTACAGGAATGGCAAGAAGGGTGGAGTGTAGTATGAGATATTAATCACAAGACACAAGGGGTGTACAGGAATGGCAAGAAGGGTGGAGTGTAGTATGAGATATTAATCACAAGACACAAGGGGTGTACAGGAATGGCAAGAAGGGTGGAGTGTAGTATGAGATATTAATCACAAGACACAAGGGGTGTACAGGAATGGCAAGAAGGGTGGAGTGTAGTATGAGATATTAATCACAAGACACAAGGGGTGTACAGGAATGGCAAGAAGGGTGGAGTGTAGTATGAGATATTAATCACAAGACACAAGGGGTGTACAGGAATGGCAAGAAGGGTGGAGTGTAGTATGATATATTAATCACAAGACACAAGAGGTGCCACGGCTCTTACCAAAGTTGAATTCATCAGACTGCAAGGTCAGCTGAGGCTCTGTCAGGCGTCGAGACCGAGAGGGTCGGGCCTCCATTTCCTCCATATCCTGCAAGCACCAGCAGCACATGCAAGAATGCAGCAATGTTGTCTGTCTACAGCCCTACCTATATAGTGATGTGACATGGCAAAGAAAGCAATGAATCATCAAGAAATCTCAGCTAGCAACACAGTGGTAGGCAATCATCCGACTCCGAAGACAAAGGTAGCACCTGGGTGGGTCCGATGGCGTGGGGACAGTGTCAGGATTGGCTGAGAAGTCGCAGTCTGTCATGGAAGTCTCTGCTGCATCCTCCATAGACAAACTCTGGGGGTGGAGAAGCAGTTGCTATCTGCTCCCTTTGCCTCCCCCACTCCTCCAGACCTCCAGCTGCCAGCCTCTCTCATCCTCATCCCTTCTGATGCTCTCTTTGATAGCAGTTGTCCCTTGGTGTTAGGTTGACAAGATCCATGCTTATCCCTTTGGACTCGTGAATTAGCTCTGCAGGCCCTGTGTGTAGTGGCAGAGCCAAAGGCAGGAGGGGCACTGAAACTCCACTGCCCTTACAGCTCTGTGGCGACATTTATGGGCTACGGCATGTTGCTGCTGATGGAACGCCTCCAGCAAGTCAGACGCCCTGCAGGAGATGGCTTGCCACCTGGCGCCATCCAGCACTACTACTTGGAACTCAGGTGGTGTGATGCCCTACCATTTCAAGTTCTCCGTATAGTGCTTTCATGGTCTACCTATATCATGCCTACCTTGCATCAGTTCACAAAAAGAGTTGCTTGGAATGTGCTCATTGCCCATTCTGGTGACATCTCTTTGAATTCTCTTTGATATGTCTTTGGTGGCACCTTTCCAATGGCTGCAGTTCTCAGCGAGGCATTCCCAGCTATCTACTGTGATGCCTGTGCATCTCAAGTGTCTCCTGCATAGATACTTGCAGTGCAGCTGTGGACAGCCCCCTGGTGGGGATTCTGTAGCCAGGCAACTGGACAGGAGGTCTTCCAACAAAGAGATGTGACTGTCCTCCATAAGATGGGCATCTCTATGCCATCACAGGTGTCTTTGGCACAACAGGAGGTGCATACAGAGAGAGCGAGGATCTAGAAACCATCCATACATCTCAGCTTGTGACCTTCTCCTTTGGTCTTTTTCTTTTTCTTGTTCTTTTAAGAGGACACATGCAACAAAACTTGGTGCAGGTGGGGGGGAGGGGGGGGGGGGGGGGATGAATGATGAATGGATGGATGGATGGATGGAAGGGTGAATGGATGGATTGATGGTATTTTGCAGCCTATCATCCTTTGTAGGCTATGTAAGGCCATTAATTGTGATTATCACTAAAACAGTTTAAAGTAAAACACAAATCAAGTCACGGTGTCCCTAGTTATTTACCTTTCACGAATTTTGTAGGGAGACTCGGTGGGTCAATTCTTACCCCAAACCCACAGGGGGAAGGTGGGGGGGAGGGCGAGGAGAGATGAACACCCCACTCACCCCCGTTCTCAGGGGTTGCAATAAAGAGAGAAAGCTCTCTATGAAAGGCATCTATCTCGTTTTGAACTCCTTACTGTCAGTGGAGGTAAACAATAGACCACTGGAGTCTCAAAGACAACCCAAGTGATCCTTGGGGTCATTTTCAATTTGTCCACGTTGTCATGGTAGGGGGAAGGACACTTCAGTTCAGCAATATTCTTGTTCACACTCAGATGCACACATTTCCAAAATTGCATGCTAGTTTACAGTGGTAATTCCTACATGTATGTGGATTAAAATGGAAATAAAAATCCACACACACACATGAATATACATATTCACAAAGGAGTTTTCTTTCCACACTGCTTTTTACCCTACAAGTCATGACATTTTCAGTCAAAAGGCAGCATACCTCATCAAGATCAAGTCTGTACCGCTTGACTCCTCTGCGAACAAACGGCTCTGAAACAGAAAATGTCAACATCAGGGAGACATCACCATATTGCAAGACAAGAGACACATGCATGCAACATTGCATGCATACCAAATGCATGCTGGGGGGGGGGGGGGGGGGGGGCCCCCCCAAAGGTGGAGATGGTGCTGATACCTGGCTGTGTGCATGCTGAGTCTGAGTTTGTTACCGAGTGCCAGCAAGGACATAGGAAAACAAGACATCTTACACTGCATTCATAATCCAGATTCCTCCCGTCCCAGGGATTGAACCATGGCACTGCGCCCCGCACATAATCAAGTGCCAAAGCTTGCTCCCTTAAATCTGCCTGTCAAAGACAGGGTTTCAGTAGTGAGTAGAGGTTAAGGACTTGGCACTCTTGCAGGAGGGGAGATTACTGCAGATGGGGCTTACATTGCATCATGTTAATTCACAGATGGATGGATGGATGGTGTTTTACGGCCTATCAGCCTTTGTAGGCTATGAAAGGCCATTAAGTAAGAAAATCACTAGAATCAAGTAAACGCAAATCAAGTCACGGTGTCCCTATTCATTAGCCTCTTACGAAACAAGTAGAGATTCATTCACAGCCATCATCATGAACTCAATGATTGCATCCAACATCAGGTGTTGCAACCTCAGTGTGTTAATTATCACCACCTGCTACTTTGTTCAGAACTCAAAGGGTTTATCTCAAAATTTCAAAAGGATTTTAAACAGATCAATAATCAATTACTCTCAAATTGCAGCACTCTCAAAGAGTAAGGGTTTGATCAAGTGGCATGCGTATAGCACATATGAATGATTTTTTTTCCCACCTGTGTGTAAAGCTACAGTAAACAGTGCTAGACATAGCCCTCTGCTGACTTTCCTAGGCATTTACTTTTAAAATGTCCCAGCAAATTTAACCTGGTTTGTCGTGCAAAGTCACAAACTTGCAACGCCTGAATAAAAATGATCTGGGTAAGCTACTGGAGCAGACTCCAAAAGCCAAGCAGCCAAGAGTTCAAGACATGAGGGGGGCATCGCGCAGCTCCAGCCACGTGTCACCTCTTGCAATTGCCAATTCACCTCATACTTCCATCTGGTAAAGGTAATGGTGCTTTTTTTTCTTTGCAACTTTTCCATCCATTGATGGGTGCTCACGCCATAAACATCACATCCATTTTTGCAGAAAAGCATGAATACTACAACTCCCTACTGTACAGGCTCTCGTCAAAGTCAATTGATCACCTCCGTAGAGTGCAGAAATCTGCTGCCAGGCTGATCAAGGAGGTACCACAGGGACAACACATCACTCCAGTCCTGCCCTGAGAAAGCACCACCCGCGGTGTTGCTTCTGATCATCCTAGAGGGAGCTTTCCACCCGGCCCTCCAAGCAGGTGCGGGACTATGGGGGATGGAGGCTTCCGATGCTCAGCAACGAGACTATGGAACAGTTCTCTTCTTCACATTCAACAATCTCACTTGAGAAGAGACTAAAATCTCTCCTATTCTCCCAGTGGAATAGTGCAGCATCTTTGAGCAGCTATTCTGAAATTGCTTTTACTTAAGCCTTTCAAAACAAACAAACACACATACACACACGCACACACACAAACACACACACACACAAACACACACACACACACACACACACACACACACACACACACACACACACACACACTGTCCAGATCAAATCTGCAAGGGCTTCAAAGAGGCCCACATGTCCACCAACTCACCTCGATGGTCAATGCGAGCCGACTGAGTGGCTACGATGACAGCGATGGTCAAACGAGCCAGGAAGTAGCCCCGAGGATGGCCCAGCATCTCGTTGAGGGAGTGGGAGTGGATGAGGCGCGGCAGTGTGGCGGACAGCAGGCGGTGAGTCAGTGCCTCCAGGTCCAGATGGAAGATGGCCACCACCATGTGCAGGGCCCGGACCAGCTCAAATTTCTTGCTGCCATCAACCATGTTCTGCAGCAGCCAGAAGTTGCACAATGGCTGAGGGACAGGTATAAAGGCACTGAACATTCACGACAACTTGTCCTGCTGGTCGGGGTCTCGAACTGCTTCATACTTTACCTACATCCCACCCCGTCATTGCATCTCATCCATCCTGAAGTTTTCATGACCAATGGGGTATAGATAGATGGATAGATACACTTGAAGTAGATAATCGACCAGTTTCTTCTGTCCATAATCTTATCGTCTCTGCATCTATGTATGCATTTGTTTTTTGTAAAACAGAAAATTGATTATAGTACCTGTACATTTGTGCTTCTTATATTTTTTCATTTGCCATTCAATGGCGCACACATACCTGTATTGAATATCTTTATAAACTTGATGGGTCCTCAGCCAAAATAAATCAAATCAAATTAAATCAAATCTCCCCACCCAGGAGTAAAACAAGTACCTGTGCAGGCTGAGCTGAAAAACAGTGAGAAATAACATTGGTGTGTTTAAAGGCAGCCTAGCTATATGCTTCCACTGGAGTTGAGAAAGTGTAGAAGTGGCAACATACCAGTACCCAATGACCTGGCAGAAAACATGGGCAGCCAGCATTCATTAATGGATGAGAAATCACAATCTACAAACATGAAAGCACCTTTACCTTTCGCATGAACTGATCATGGTTCAAGTGATCAGAATGGGAGACAAGAACATGAAAAAACAGCTGTTCTTTGGTGAATTGACGCAGGGGCAGAGAAAGGAAGGCCAACCAATCAAGTGCTACAAAGACTTTTCAAGGAGAGCCTAAAATGGACCAACCTAGAGCCCTACAAACTCCAGCAGGCAGCACTTGATCAGTGCTGGTGCGCTCCAATTCAAAGAGAACCAGCCTGCTTGGTTACTGAGTGGCATAACTGGCAGGCTGCGGCTCACGCGTGTTGCCACAGAGCTGTGGCAGCCCCATCAGCAACCCCAGAGTTCCAGTGTCCAACCTGCCCTGGACTCTGCTGCTTCAGAACAGGGCTGCACATCTATTCCAGAGTCCGCTGGAAGGAGCACAGACCCGGGCTTTCTTGAAAAAAGAATCTACCGCCACTGATCTAGATCAACTTTGCAGTGAAGCCTTTGTATCCCATCTCCAGCATCACTACCCGGCAGTTCGAAATCCTACCACACTTCAGTTCCTTGAACTCCAGAAGCTTTTGCTCCACTGTAAGTGCCTGAGGGAACTGCTCCACATCTACCTGGAGCACAAAATGAACAATTGCGTACAGAGCATGATCAAGAGCCTTGTGGACCCAAGGACATTTTCCTTGCAATTGTCAAGCGGCGGAAGCTGGTGTGGTTTGGCCATGTCATGCAACACAAAAGGCTCTTTGGGACTAGATCACTGAGGGCAATGTTGAGGGTGGATGCCAGACATGGGCGGCAGAGAAAAAGCTGGGGAGACAAGATAGAAGACTGCACTGAGATGACCTTCCCAGATCTTCTGCTTACAATCACCAACAGTGCAGCTTGGAGGAAGATGTCTGGTTCTTCTGCTCTCAGGTCCCCCAATGACGTTCAAAGTGGAGGGAGTGAGCCGAGCTGCTGATGTCATCTGGTCCCAACTCATATGAACTTTGCAATGGAACTTTTGTGGCTCACTTCTGGTTTCATAGTCACTGTCTGTCAGTTCTGACAACTGCAACCAAACTTGCAGATCAGCTCCTCATACCTCTGTAGATCTAGCTCAAGTCACTGTCTGTCAGTTCTGACAACTGCAACCAAACTTGTAGATCAGCTCCTCATACCTCTGTAGCTCTAGCTCAAGTCACCGTCTGTCAGTTCTGACAACTGCAACCAAACTTGTAGATCAGCTCCTCATACCTCTGTAGATCTAGCTCAAGTCACTGTATGTCAGTTCTGACAACTGCAACCAAACTTGTAGATCAGCTCCTCATACCTCTGTAGCTCTAGCTCAAGTCACTGTCTGTCAGTTCTGACAACTGCAACCAAACTTGTAGATCAGCTCCTCATACCTCTGTAGCTCTAGCTCAAGTCACTGTCTGTCAGTTCTGACAACTGCAACCAAACTTGTAGATCAGGGCCCGTATTCACAACGGCGATTTATCGGCGATTTATGTTAACCCCGATTTATCTCTAAACTCAGACGATTCCAACTGCCTGTTCCGCTCTCCCTTGGCTGGAAACCAGTATATATAGCAAAGCGCAACCTAGGATCCTCTGACGAGCGTACCTTATCTAACCGATCAAGATAACGCGGGGCTAGGGGATAAATCGAGTGTTAAAAAGATAAATCACCGTTGTGAATACGGGCCCAGCTCCTTATACCTCTGTAGATCTAGCTCAAGTCACTGTCTGTCAGTTCTGACAACTGCAACCAATCTTGTAGATCAGCTCCTTATACCTTTGTAGATCTAGCTCAAGTCACTGTCTGTCAGTTCTGACAACTGCAACCAAACTTGCAGATCAGCTCCTCATACCTCTGTAGCTCTAGCTCAAGTCACTGTCTGTCAGTTCTGACAACTGCAACCAAACTTGTAGATCAGCTCCTCATACCTCTGTAGATCTAGCTCAAGTCACTGTCTGTCAGTTCTGACAACTGCAACCAAACTTGTAGATCAGCTCCTCATACCTCTGTAGCTCTAGCTCATGTGCAGACATCAGGTCCAGCAAACTCACCATGACCACTTGATCGGCAAACCATTCCGGGCCGCACAAGTCCAGCAACTTCTCCAGGTGGTGCAGAGTGCGCAGCGTCATCCAGCCCTTGTGGAAGACTGCCTCCAGTGTGTGCTGCAGAATGGTGGGTGGCACCTGGTTGGGGGGTAGGGGGTCTTGCTGAGCAGCGCACAGGCGGTGCCCGGGGGGTAGGATGGGGGTCATCACCTTCTCCATCACAGTCATCATCAGATGCGTCTTGCTGCAACAGACAAATTCCATGTGTTATCAACAACTAGGACAGAAAAAGACCATCATTTTTCACAGAGAAACAAAAACAATCTTGTAATTTGTTTTGAGAGCAGTCCTTTGTTAATTTCTGTATTATTCTGTTCACACAGAGCAATTTGTTAAACCAGAAATGCAAGTGAGACATGCATATGCGAGTTTGTGTGTGTGTGTGTGTGTGTGTGTGTGTGTGTGTGTGTGTGTGTGTGCGCGCGCAAGCGCGCATGTGTGAAAGTGAGTGTGTGCATACATGCATACGTCTGTTCATTCATGCATATGTATGTGTGTATTCTTACTATGGGCAAAAACTTGATACCAAAGAGGCATGCTCGAAGTATCAAAAAAAGAAGTGTCTAAAGCTCCTGTAAAGTCTGTGAGGATAGAGAACTTCTTCAGAGATTCCTGGATCCTGTTCCAAGACCTTGGACCCAAGGGGAAGAAGTGGGACAAAGGGACAAACGATCTATGACCTCAATGTTGGTTTTTGTTGCCTTCTCTCTTTTTGGTAAAGCTTAGCAACCAGTAATGGTATTTACTTTGATACATTCTGTTTTTCCCGTTATCCTTAGTTGTGAGGGTGAAATCTGCATAGCATGAGCTAAACAAACATTCATGGAATTTCAGGAAAATGTTTTTAAAAAAAAGAAGAAAATCCGATTCCAAGTATTGAAATACATTTACCTGTTGGTGGGCTGGTGGAAGCAAATAGTACGTGAGCATGTGTGTTTCCTGCTTGTGTGTGCATCTGCTTGTGCATGTGTCTGCTTGTGTGTATGCTTGCATACCTCTGTGTGTGTGTGTATGTATGTGCACATCGGCATGCTTGTGCATGCATCCATATGTGTGCATGCAAGTGGCCTGCATGTGTTCATGTGTGTGTGCATGCATGCATATGTATTCATTGTGTGCGTAAATCCGAGTGTCTATGAATGTGTGTGTACCTGCATGTGTGTCTGAGTATCTCAGCATGTGTCTGCACGTGTGTGTGTGTGTGTGTGTGTGTGTGTGTGTGTGTGTGTGTGTGTGTGTGTGTGTGTGTGTGTGTGTGTGTGTGTGTGTGTGTGTACATTAATGCAACCTAGTTTTTGATGCAGTTGGGTTGCAAACCCTCACGCTCCAAAAGGGTCATTGGGCAACTCCAGCAGACAGCCGAGGCAGCGTCCTTGTAGATCTGGCACAAGAGCCAATGTCCTAGGGGGCCTTAAGTTCTGCCTCTAACCAATACCCCCTGGTGGCGTTTCCTGCTTGGGGCCGCCCATGTTCGAGCTACTGGAGCAGGCCCCGAAAGCTCCACGGACATGGGTTCCAGCTGAGGAGGCGGGTATTGTGCCGCGGCTGCTGTATGTGTTTGTTACAAGCACTCATGTGCACATGCCTGTGTGTGTATGCATACCCTTGACACTAAATAACTGATGCAAAAAAGGCACACTGCGGCAGCCTCTATTGCAGACAAAGCACAAGAGGGAATGTCACGAGGCAGGAGAGCACTCACCTTTCATTGAGGGAGGCCTGGTCAGTGGGGGCCTTGTACAGATGCTCCAGCATCGCCATTGGCTTCTCCCGCGCGTCACTGGCTAGTGTGTTCATGTAGCTACACAGCCACACGCAGGTGACCACTGTCAGCGAGGACATGCGCGTCTTTATTGCATCCAGAAACATCTGTGGCAACACACGAAAATGAGCAAGTATTAATTCTTGAAACACTTTTTCCCACTTTAGCCATCTTTCCTTTACTGCTCCGTGCCACACAGTACAGGTGAGGGCTAGCCTTCCAGAACTCCTACTCAAACTCATTGCTCTTAGGAAAACCACAGGCTTTTGAAGTAAATAATTCTATTGCATTGGTGGTAGTTCCCCCCCAAAAAGGCAACAAATCCAACATTTCTGGTTGTTAACCCATTGACAAGCAGAAACTTTGGAATTGTCTTCATCTTGCAAACATCCAGGGAATGCTGTGCAGGCATTAACTTCAAAAGTCTTTGGTTTTCCTCCATTCAGCATTCCTGCTGCCACTTTATTTATTGCTCTAAATTTAGCTACAATGAAAGGTTCAACTGGCATCTCAGCCCAAAGGTCAAAGGTCATCATTTGCACCTTCACTTAGAACAGCAAGTCAGAGGTAATCTCTTGCACCTAACTTTAGAACAGCCAATCAGAGGATGGAAACATGAGAGGAAGCAGCAGGGGCTTGACTGACAGCCAGGTCAGTGTGGGAATGGCAGCAAGGGAAAGAATGAATGATTGATTGAAGTGCTGCGGTCGGCTATAAAAGATCACTAACACTGGGTGGAGTAAGAGCAAGTGACGTCATCATTTACATCATCTGACCCTTACAAAGCTCATAGGGAGATGCAATGGGTGTATTCTTTCACCCAACTCACAGAGAAAAGGAAGAAGGGATAGGTGGTAAGGGAATTATGTGTAAAACAGCTGTAGCAAGTCTGCAGTAGCATGCGGCTTCAATAAGCTGCTGTAAGATCATGCTTCACCAAGTTTTCAAAAATGCAAATAACTAGAGAAATTCAGACTTGACTTGCTCTTAGTCTTACTCAAACCATCTCTGTGGATTTGTGATGGGCTACAAAGGCTGATAGGCCTTAAATCCCCATTCACTCAATCAAGCCCAACCTTTAACTACAAAAGATATCAATCACATCATCATCACTTTGCTGAGACCTTACCATCAGGGTATGGAAGGATACGTACCCTCACTTTCTCTATGGTGAGGACGCCATTTTCATAGGCATAGAGCACTTCTTGCACGGCAAAGGGAGTATTCAGACACACCTCATGCCAACGAGTTTGACTGCAGAGAAAATCAGAGGTAATGATGATCTAAAATGGTACACTCCATGTCATCAACTATACCAAGTTTATCAACAGTCTGCGTCCAATCTCCATGAACAACTGTATGAGTAAGGCACTAAAAGAGAGGAGAAAAAAATTCACATTATACTTTGGTCTGTTTTAATCCAGACGTTCACTCCAAGATCAAGGTATCCTAAAGAGTTTTCCAATGACCACGGTTTTGATGTCATGTGCTGTGCAGTCTTTGTTCATGAACCCCAGGATGGCTGGTGAGTCCAATCCTGGATGCATACACTTGGGGGCAGCGTGGGCACTGGAATGACGCTGTTGATGGTGATGCCTTTCTGCGTTCCCTGGCACTGATGACACAGTCTGGCCAGCTGCTCTCAAAGGTAAGTCTGGCCTGCTTTGGTCAAGGCCCTATTGTCATGACAATTCTGAGCACTAACTCCAGCGAGCCAGTGGAAGGAATTTCACACTGTTTAAAGCTGTATTTGATGAGTCTTTATAGCATTTCTTGGAGTGCCCCCGAGGTCTGTGACCCTGGGCAAGATCTTGGTGCAAAGGCTGCCGTTGCATGTGCATGTGCCATTCCATGACCTTACTGTAGAGAGGCTACATCCACCATAATGAAAAATTATCCAAACCTGAGCACAACACTTTCTTGAAAATGGCACTGTCCCCTTTTTGGACAGATGTGACCACAAGTACAAGAGACACTGATACATTTGGCAGAGTACAACATACAGCCTTAACCACACAGATAACATCAACAAGCATGGTGTCAAGGGCAACTAAAAAGGCAGCAGAGGCAAAGGAAACCAACGCTTTCACACACACTTGGTCCCCTTCTTATGAGTAGATGGATTTTGAACAACTTTCCAAGCCACTTCAACAGGCACCTACAAGGGTAGATGGAAGTGGGCAATAGGCTATGCATTTGTAGCTAATTTTCTGCACTAATACTCGAGTGGCAGTGATAGAGTTCACAAGAGCAAGGAGGATACAGAATGTCAACACAGAGTCACACAGACAACACAGACAATCCTGATGTCAAATCAACAGACAGGAGGCCAGCGGACACGAAGGCAAGCAACAGTGACACTTACTTGGTGCGGATGTCATTGCCGTTTGTGAACTCTCTGAGGAGCAGGTCCACCTTGGAGCTGTCGGTGGGTGAGAGGGCCTCCATGTTGCGGTATTTGCCGTCCTCGGGCAGCCAGCGCTGCACCCACTGCATCATGAAGGAGTCCTGCGCCTCCTTGGCACTGCCCACAATCTGCAAATCCACAGGCAAACTGACAGAACACGCATCAAGTCAAGCATTAAGCACTTGCATGAGCTTACAAGCATGTCTGGTACAGAGCTGGACAGGTGCACTGGGAAAGCCTCCACTACTCTAGCCAGGCTGAAAAGAAGGGTGTGGTCCCATGGCAGGCTAGCTGAGCACACCAAAGCTCAAATGTACCAAGCTTGCAGACTCTCCTGTGTGCAAGCAAGACGTAGACACCATGAACACCTGGCATGTGTTCAAGATAAAGATGTGAAATTCCATATTCCAAATTTCGTTGTTCAGGATGACCTAGCACCCATTACATCTTGCCGCACTTGCACTCTTACTCTGGGTTCCATGAGCGACTGATTTGCATGTGCCTCGCTCACGCACCGCTCCATGGTGTCCATCTTGAACGCTCGCCAGGAGAGAAGGCTTCGTGCCTTCCACTTGCTCTGCCTTTGCCACCTCCTTGGCATCACATGGAGGGACAAGATCCCCAACAAGGAGGTGCTCAATAGAGCTGGCACCCCATTCATGACCTTCCTCTTGACACAGAGGCGCCAATGGGGACTTGGACATGTGTGTTGTATGGAGGAGGAAAGAATCCCCAGAGATCTCCTTGATGGTGAACTTGCAGAAGGTGAGAGGCCCAAGGGAAGACCACAACTGCAAATTTGGGACAAATGCAAGCAGGACCTGAAGCTGGTGGCCACTGACAGCATCACATGGGAAAAGTGGAACGGGACAGGGACACCAGGAAGTGGTCATCTGTGTTGAAACTTCAATGCCCCCTACTCATCTGGACTTTCTGGCTGCCAAGTTTTAGTCACCTGTTCCAGTAGCTCAATCAGAGGCAGCTCCAACATGCAAACCATCTTACTAAGGGGATGGGACTACATCAGGTCTGCAACTCCCAATAGCTTTCAGGATTCATAGAGATGTGGATTTCATCACCCATGGCAGTTTGCTTGTGACCCAAACTCAAAAGTCTCAGAGATCAGATGTAGGCCTCTGTCAGGCCAGTCTGACCATGGTTCCAGGCCCTGGAGTTGTTACCCAGGTCGCAGACTCTGCTGTGACTATGTAATCCAGTCCAGCCTCTGTCACAGTGGTTGCACTTGAAGGTGCCGGTGTCATCCCAGTACATTTCGTCCTTCTGTCAAGTCGTCCCTCCACCTCCAGCCTCCAGAGTCTCATCTCTCCCTCCCTCAGTGTGTTCAGGAAACCCCCTCTCCAACTGTTGTAGTCCCTGGCCAGATATTCCCACATCCCAACACAAGCTTTAGATCTACTCACACACAAAAGAAAATAGGAGGGGCCTGCTGCTTCCATCCCCATGAGGTTTTTCCACACTCATACATCCAAACAGAAAATCCCTCCTGACCAAATCAACAAACAAACAAATGAACAGTTATGGGCTGTGCTCACCTCTGGGCCGTATGTCTGGCAGATGTGACACAACATCAGGAAGGTGATGTCAAACAGCATGGCGCGTGGGAGAGCAGTCTTATGTCCTTCACTACTTGGCTGTCTAGCAAACTCATTCATCCTGCAGAATAGATGAATGAATGAATGAATGAATGAATGAATGAATGAATGAATGAATGAATGAATGAATGAATGAATGAATGAATAAATGAATTGAATGAATGAATGAATGGAATGAATGAATGAACAGTAACACAGCCTATCAGCCTTTGCAGGCTATGCAAGGGCACTGATCAGAAGAATCACTAGAGATGGTAGACTACAATCATCCAACAAATATGCACTGTTCTAAGGGATGTCCCTCTAATTGCTCTGCAGAGGGATGGACACTGCTGCCATAGCACCATCATATTATTTTGTTTTCTCTCCTTGAAAATGATTCATTAAGATAGCCTACAGCCATCTGTGAGATGCACGGTTTCCAAATCTGTGCTGGGATTTATCATAGCTTTTCCCATCCTGGAGCCTTTAGTCAGCGTCTGACAAATTATGCATCCCTCAATTGTTCAACTAAGTGGCATCACTCTGATCGCTCCATGAAATGCCAATTGTCAATGCCATTATAGCACTTAGCAGCAATAGTATTATTCATATAAAAAATATTCTCCATTAAAATAATTAATCAACAGGGATGTTCAAAAGTATTTGAGATTCCTAGCCTGTGGGGTGAGTTGGACACAAAAGTTACTAGCCTGCAACCTTTTTTACCAGCCTGCCTTCCGCATACAAATGAATCAAAAAGTGATCGCAGCTTCCAAACAGACTTGACTCAAAAAGTCATTACTGAAGATGATACAGTATGCAATATATTTTGCACAGACTAAAATCAACATAGCATAGTCCAGCTTTCAATTTAAAGACCTGACTAGAGAGTGAAAAATAAGCAAATCAACAAAACATCAACTTTTAATTCACATCAACAAAACAAGATCAGATTCAGAACTAACTGATACTACAAATTCAGATTAATAAAACTAAATTCACGCTAGAGTCTCACCAGGTAAGAGATTATAAACTCTGCAATAACAATCCAGCTGACTAGAATACAGTAGTGCTAAATAAACATGTAAACATGAACCAACTCAAAACTGACTAGGAGACTTCACTGAACAGCATTCTAGAATTAAAATGACTATAAACTGTACACTACTGAGCAGTCATCGAGAACAATCTGGCTGACCAGAAAACAGTAGAGACATGTAAACAATTTTAAACATGAACCAACTCAAAACTGACTAGGAAACTTTACAAACATAATGGCAGTCTGGAGCAAAAGGGTACAACTATAATTTATCATGGAACTTGAGAATAAAAGTAATTTTAGTTCATTTACTCTGCCTTACTGTCATCTTCTGATAGTGATCTCAATGTTCTAACAAAACGATCCTTTTCAGAACTTGCTGTTTTCCTCTGCCCACCCCCTACCCTCCATCCCCCATCCATTTTACAGATTGTAGAACTTGTACGGTCACGTGTCAAGAGGCAGTGGGCTGGCCAAGACCATCCTGCAAGGTACCGTACCAGGTGGGAGAAGGAGAGGCAGGCAGAGAAAAAGGTGGGAAGACAACATCAAAGAGTGGACAGGCTTGACCTTTGCTGACTCACAGTGAGCCACAGAGAATAGAGATCGATGGAGGAAGATTGTCCGAAAGTCATCAGTGGTGCCTCAACAACCCATCTCAGGATTAAGAGACTGAACAAGAGCAAGAACATTCTGAAATGCAAAATCACAACAATAACTACCTTGTGAGTAGATGGATTTTGAACAACTTTCGCAGCCACTTCAACAGGCACCTATTAGCGTTGATGGAAGTGGGCAATAGGCTATGCATTTGTAGCTAATTTTCTGCACTAATACTCGAGTGGCAGTGATAATGTTCACTCTGCTTCACTGTGGAGTGTAGTCATCCATTGGTATAGCAGTCTTTCATGTCTTCAATGTGCTCTACATGGAAATGGCATTTATCCTGGAACAAACGACATTTTTCCTCATACTCCTTGCCTTTCTTCTTCTTTTCTTTGCCCCTTCTTTTCTGTTTTTTGATATTTTTATATCTGGCTGTGGTTTCCTCACATCGCATCCATCCAAGCAGCTAGCTGAGAACGCTGAACACTATTATAAGCTTGCTGCGTTCAAAGCCCAAAACATAACAGGAACTTTTGCGGCTGGTTAACACGAGACAAGAAACGTGGCAGATTTTGCGGCAGATGATATGACAGTTTCATCAAGTCATGGACAATTGAAAATAGTGTGACCCCCACAAATGGTTTTCCCTTTATTATCACATGTATAATTATTATTTTCCTTTTCTATTGTCTGTAGCAGACGACGTTTTGGGCCTGTTCTCGATTTCTAAATCTAATTACCTCCCCTTACTTGGATAGGTATGTCGTCACGGGATTGTGACGTGTAAGAGAGAGGAACGGTTCGGAAAAGGATTTGTGCCCGAGCGGATTGGGGTGATCTGCGTTCCGTTGGATGGTGTGTGGAAGCGGTCCTGAGGTAAAAGAATTTGAGAGTCTGAGGAGGAGAGTGATACTACTGCGGAGATGGAGGACGAAGACCGATGAGATGACTGAAGTTGAGGTGATTGAAGT
>JAWQFJ010000563.1:56073-68573 GCA_034096865.1 Theodoxus fluviatilis
TGTTTACAGTGAGCGCAAACTACGGTAGAAACTGTAACGCGGAATAAAACGGTCAGACTTTACAGAAGGAAGGCGTGGATGCGTTTCACCGTCCGCAATGCTACGTCGTGTTCCATTTCAGGGGGAACGATCGACATCTCCGCGTTCGAGGTGACGGACGACGCAAAGCTGCGTCAGCTACACCGACCTGCGGGAACCGACAAGGGCGGCATGCTGGTGAACGAGGCCCTGAAGAAATTTCTGTCCGACATGGTCGGCTTCGACGGCCTGACGTCCTTCGAGAGGCTGGAGATGCTCACGCTGTTCCTGAATTTTGAATTCACCAAGAGGAACTACGACGGCGAGAGTTCCAGCGTGCACATCAAGGTCCCCCCGTCCATGGTCCCAGCACTGGAGGATGCCCTGTCTCAGACGAGGAAGGAGACCTACCGTGACGTCAAACTGACCCAGAAAGTCCTGGCTCTGCCGAAGGCCATCTTCGAAAGCTTCTTCCAGAAGTCCATCGAGTCCATCACGTCCACGATCAAGGCCGTTCTGGACGACGAGAACGTGGGCTCTGTCGACGCCATCTTGTTGGCTGGAGGCTTCAGCGAGTCGCACCTCATCCAGGAGGCCGTCAGGAAGGCCTTCCCACGTGACCTGGTGCTAGTGGCGCACTCTCCGTCGGCCGCTGTCCTGATGGGCGCCGTCATCTTCGGCTTCACGCCTGACGTCATCACTACCAGGGTCTCCGCCTACACCTACGGGGTCAGCTCGTGCCGACGCTTCCAGGAGGACGACGACGAGAGCAAGGCCATCGTCGTGGACGGGAAGAAGTGGGTCAAGGACGCCTTCGTCGTCTACATCCGCCAGGACCAGGAGGTGGGCGCCGACAGCCTGCTGCCCTACCGCACCTACAGACCTGCAGGCAACAGGCAGCGCCAAGCCAGGATCGAGATCTTCCGCAGCAGTTGCAAGGCGCCGCGCTACGTGGACGAGTTCGGCTGCGAGAAGATCGGCACGGTGACGGTGGAGATGCCGGACACCACGGAGGGCCGCCAGAGGGAGGTGCAGGCCGCCATGAAGGTGGGAGGCACGGAGCTCAGCTTCATCGCCAGGGACGAGACGACCCAGAGGGAATTCGCAGTGCAGTGCGAGTTTCTGGCCAGGATGTAGAAGAAGAGCAGGAGGAGGAGGAGGAGGAGGAGGAGGAGGAGGAGGAGCAGGAGGAGGAGGAGCAGGAGGGAGCAGGAGCAGGAGGGAGGAGGAGGAGGAGGAGGAGGAGGAGGAGGAGGAGGGAGGAGGAGGAGGAGGAGGAGGAGGAAGGAGGAGGAAGAGGAAGGACGAGGGAGGAGGAGAGAGGAGGAGGGAGAATGGTAGAGGAGGAGGTGGGAAAAAGAAAGAGGAGGAGCAGGAGGGAGGAGGGGAAAGGAGGAGGAAGAGGAATGACGAGGGAGGAGGAGCTAGGAGGGAGGAGGGAAGAGGAGGGGGGGGGGGGAAGAAAGAAAGAGGAGGAAGAAAGAAAGAAGAGAAAGGAGAAGGAGGAGGAAAAGGAAGGACGAGGAAGGAGGAGGAGAGAGGAGGTGGGAGAAGGATAGAGGAGGAGGGGGGAAGAAAGAAAGAGGGAGGAGGAGGAGTAAGAAAAGCAAGAAGAGAGACGAGGAGGAGGAGGAAGAAAGAGAGAGGAGGAAAGAGAGGAGGAGGAGGAAAGAGAGGAGGAGGAGGAAAGAGAGGAGGAGGAGGAGGAGGAGGAGGAGAAAGAAGAAGAAAGCGAGAGAGGAGGAGGGGGGGGGGGGGGAGTAGGAGGAGGGGGTGGGGGTGGGAGGAGGACGGTCGGGGTGGGGGGAGAGTAATGTGGAGGGGAGGGGAGGAGGAGGAGCTTCAGTTTTTCCCCTAAAAACTGTTAGATTGTATAAATCAGTGAATAGACATCAGTAATTGCATAATTTTGCTTAGTGATCAACCTGTGATTTTTTTTCATTTGCTAATTCTTCTGCTGCTGCCGCTGCATGTTGATGTCTCTATCGTTTGCTTTCTACATACTATTAAAACGTCCTTTTCTAACTGGAATAATTATCTATGTCATGGGCACGTGACGGGGATTTTCGTATTCACAGTGGACTGATGTGAAGAGACATCTGGGAGAAGAAAAAAACTGTCTTTCAGATTACTGCCAACAAGTATTTTTTTCACCCAGACGCCATGATTGGAGAATAACGTGTCTGGGTTGTCGGTCGAAAGTGGTGGTATCCTATATCCGCCAGTCGATATCAGGCTGCGCGTGATTAAAAAACGGGCGATGTTCAGGACTTGGTCACTTTGAAACGTTGCAGAACTGGACACTTGAAAGGATGCTGGCGTGTTGATGATTCCGTTGCTTATTCTCTTCCAGGAATCCTGGTCTTTCAACTCAGTGCTGGAATATAACTCCACATTAAAGTTTGGAGGTCAAATAGGTTCTCGGGAAAGGAAAAATGTGGCGCTCTCTGGTTTAAAGACTGGTTCGGCAACAGTGACGTCACAAATTCTATCGAGTCGCTGCCTAACGCTTATGATAACGTGGAAAAAACATTTCTTCTCAACGGTTTAACTGCTCACTGTAGGGTCACTTTGCGTGAGGAGTGGAGGGTATAACCTGTGGCTTGATACCAGTAGCCTACACTGCTCCCTTTTTGTAGATTGAGAAGTTTGACGTTTCCGTTGCAATTCAACAACATATTGAGTGGTCCCAATTTCGCATGCTGCAGTCGCTATTATTACGTCACTCCTGCTTTCAGTTGGAGCGATTGTTCGCTACTACCGCCAGCACAGTTTTCATTTTGAATTCTGTAACTTAGATTAATGTTCTTATGCACTGCGTTCAGTAGGTGCTTATCATCGGAGCTAGAAATAGTTAAGCAGGTGATTGCCAAAGCCAGATTTCACGTCCCTCTTGGTGCCATCACGTGTTTGAGGATGCATGACTAGACAGCATTGCTCACGTTCTATTTGTGGCGACTTCATCGTTCACTTCCCTGGCCTTTGGAGGAAAGTTTAGAGCACTTACTTTTTGGAAATTGTGTTAATAATCCCTGCTTTGCATAACATTTCTGGCTTTCATGAATTCACTGTACCTCTCACACGTGTTGACGTAGATGCGACTAATTAATCATTGTGTGCACGTGCCTATGCAACAGTGCTCTTAATTTATCTGTAGATATTTATTTATGTATTTATTTATTTATTTAATATTTTGTGAGAATATGCCATTTCTGAATGTCAGTAATACATTCATATTCAATTAATGAATCAAGTAATTTGCTTTGTGTTTCACGGGGAACATGTTGGTGCATCTTTTTTTCTTTTTTCTTTTTTTGCATCAAACGTTCTTATTTTAGTCAATAAAACATGGTTGTGTTGCTGACGACTTTTAATGAAGACTTTCTCGGTCACGTGCAAGTCCTTGGAGTTTTTGCTTCACAGGCACTTAGCGTGGGTTTAGCTTCACTTCGCTGTGAGGTCTGCAAGAGTTGCTGGCTTGAAAGGACTGTGTCGACTACCAGGTCCGAACTCAGCACTCATATAAACAGCAGGCCAAAGATACTGTCTTTTGGTGGGGCTGACGTGGTGACTCACACGCAAGTAAGTACACACGCCCTCAAACACACACATGTGTACATGCACAGAGAGATGTGCAAATGACATGATTATTTTGTATTGCGAAATGTAAACCAAGACGCTCGAAATGGAGAAAAAAAATTCGTCTGGAGATGCGGGGTATCGATCCCCGTACCTCTCGCATGCTAAGCGAGCGCTCTACCATGTGAGCTACATCCCCTTCATTACGGAGGGGTGACCATGTGTGACTGATTTGTGAGTGACGGCGGGGTGACCATGTGTGACTGATTTGTGAGTGACAGAGGGGTGACCATGTGTGACTGATTTGAAAGTGACGGAGGGGTTACCATGTGTGACTGATCTGTGAGTGACAGAGGGGTGACCGTGTGTGACTGATTTGTGAGTGACGGAGGGGTGACCATGGGTGACTGAACACAGGTGGCGGTGCCAGCGTTTGGGGATGGATTTCTCCATGTAAAATTCACTTGATGCAGTTCTCAAACAGAATTGTTGATTGTTTCTTGTGCAGCTGTCAAGCGGGTACGATGCCATAAACTAGTTAATCTTTTTTTAAATGTCTAAGAAATACCTAGATCAGTGTGTTTGTGAGGGTGGAAGACTTTGAGTTTGTATTCACAATGGAATCTTTCTTTACACAGATGCTGATTAAAACTCATTACATTTGTCAGATTTATCTCTGTGTGCTGGCTTTTGTGACACTGTGTAAGGGCTGAGTGAAGTACGCACATTGCAGCTGCCATTTTGAATGTGGGTGTGTGCTGGCAAGGGGAAGGAGGCCTGCACCAGGTCTTTCAGGCCTCCAGGCATCGGCACTGTAGACAGAAACCACCCCCTCCCCTGGCCTGCACCCAGGCATCGGCACTGTAGACAGAAACCACCCCCTCCCCTGGCCTGCACCCAGGCATCGGCACTGTAGACAGAAACCACCCCCTCCCCTGGCCTGCACCCAGGCATCGGCACTGTAGACAGAAACCACCCCCTCCCCTGGCCTGCACCCAGGCCTCCAGGCATTGGCACTGTAGACAGAAACCACCCCCTCCCCTGGCCTGCACCCAGGCATCGGCACTGTAGACAGAAACCACCCCCTCCCCTGGCCTGCACCCAGGCATCGGCACTGTAGACAGAAACCACCCCCTCCCCTGGCCTGCACCCAGGCATCGGCACTGTAGACAGAAACCACCCCCTCCCCTGGCCTGCACCCAGGCATCGGCACTGTAGACAGAAACCACCCCCTCCCCTGGCCTGCACCCAGGCATCGGCACTGTAGACAGAAACCACCCCCTCCCCTGGCCTGCACCCAGGCATCGGCACTGTAGACAGAAACCACCCCCTCCCCTGGCCTGCACCCAGGCATCGGCACTGTAGACAGAAACCACCCCCTCCCCTGGCCTGCACCCAGGCATCGGCACTGTAGACAGAAACCACCCCCTCCCCTGGCCTGCACCCAGGCATCGGCACTGTAGACAGAAACCACCCCCTCCCCTGGCCTGCACCCAGGCATCGGCACTGTAGACAGAAACCACCCCCTCCCCTGGCCTGCACCCAGGCATCGGCACTGTAGACAGAAACCACCCCCTCCCCTGGCCTGCACCCAGGCATCGGCACTGTAGACAGAAACCACCCCCTCCCCTGGCCTGCACCCAGGCATCGGCACTGTAGACAGAAACCACCCCCTCCCCTGGCCTGCACCCAGGCATCGGCACTGTAGACAGAAACCTGCACAGTCCAAACCTCAACACCCACACAGTCCAGTACTCCAACACCTCAACACTCCAAAGCTCCAACACCCCAAAACAGCAGCACTCCAACACCCCAACTTTCAAACACCCAAACACCTCAACACCCGAACATCCAACACCCCAACTCTCCAACACTTCAACGCCTCAACATTCCAATACTTCAACACCTGAACCTCCAACACCCCAAAACTCAACTGCAACACTTCAACGTCCCACAGTCTTTATGTCAGCGTCCTAACTACACTGACACTGAGATGGAGTACACGTCCTCGTCCCTTATTTCTACTTCCAGTCCCTCCATCCCCCCCCCCCCCCCCCAACTCCCCCTGTGGGATCGGGGTAAGAATTGACCCACCGCGTCTCCCTACGCGATTCGTAAGAGGCGAATAACTAGGGACACCGTGACTTTTTATTCGTGTTTACTCTAAACTGATCTAGTGAGTGTCGTGCTTAATGGCCTTACATAGCCTACAAAGGCTGATAGGCCGTAAAACACTATCCATCCATCCACCCCCCCCCCCAACCCCAGCCCCACTCCCCCCTCCCCCAGCCCCCCTCCTCTTCGCACTGCAGGGTAAAAAGCTGCACACCCACTGGTGCATGAAAATCTGCCCCTAGCTGCATGCAGTCTGGCACAAAGAAGGACTGGCTCGTGCAGCAGTGAAGACTTGAGTGTCGCTGTGAGCGTTCATATCTTTGGGATTGTCTCTCCTTCTTCCCCTCCTGCTCTTGCTCCTCCTTCTCCTTCCCTTTCTGCTCCTCCTCCTCCTCCTCCTCCTCCTCCTCCTCCTCCTCCTCCTCCTCCTCCTCCTTCCCTTCCTGCTCTTGCTCCTCCTTCTCCTTCCCTTTCTGCTGCTCCTCCTCCTCCTCCTCCTCCTCCTCCTCCTCCTCGTCCTCCTCCTCCTCCTCCTCCTCCTCCTCCTCCTCCTTCCCTTCCTGCTCTTCTCCTCCTCCTTCCCTTCCATCTCTTGCTCCTCCTCCTCCTCCCCCTCCTGCTCTTGCTCCTCCTCCTCCTTCCCCTCCTGCTCTTGCTCCTCCTCCTCCTCCTTCCCTTCCTGCTCTTGCTCCTGCTCCTCCTCCTTCCCCTCCTGCTCTTGCTCCTTCCCCTCCTGCTCTTGCTCCTCCTCCTCCTTCCCTTCCTGCTCTTGCTCCTCCTCCTCCTCCTTTCCTTCCTGCTCTTGCTCCTGCTCCTCCTCCTTCCCTTCCTGCTCTTGCTCCTGCTCCTCCTTCCCTTCCTGCTCCTGCTCCTGCTCCTCCTCCTGCTCCTACTCCTCCTCCTGCTCCTCCTCCTCCTCCTCCTCCTCGTCCTCATCCTCCTCCTCGTCCTCCTCCTCCTCCTCCTCCTCCTCCTCCTCCTCCTCCTCCTCCTCCTCCTCCTCCTCCAAAAGGAGGAACAGACAGGAATGCGGCTGTATACCGCACAGAGAACTTCAAACGCAGAGACAGCAAGACACTGGCAACACTAGGCAGCAGTGGCCTTGATGTTCAGCCGCCTGCCCTTGCATGGCCCCCACACGGCTCACGAGAAATGACATCGTCTTGGACTGCCTGGCCGCGTCAGAGTCCACATCCTCGTCATCAGCTGCTTGGCCAGAGCGTGCCCTGTGTTGATGACTCGATGGCCTTCCACCGGGACCGAAGTCCCATTTGCATGCGCTCCAAGCGCAGTCCTAGTGAGTCCTAGCTGCTCCAGGACCAGGGGTGTAAGGGCTGCAGAGTTCACTACCTACCCAGGCTGCAGAGTTCACTACCTACCAAGGCTGCAGAGTTCACTACCTACCCAGGCTGCAGAGTTCACTACCTACCCAGGCTGCAGAGTTCACTACCTACCCAGGCTGCAGAGTTCACTACCTACCCAGGCTGCAGAGTTCACTACCTACCCAGGCTGCAGAGTTCACTTCCTACCCAGGCTGCAGAGTTCACTACCTACCCAGGCTGCAGAGTTCACTACCTACCCAGGCTGCAGAGTTCACTACCTACCCAGGCTGCAGAGTTCACTACCTACCCAGGCTGCAGAGTTCACTACCTACCCAGGCTGCAGAGTTCACTACCTACCCAGGCTGCAGAGTTCACTACCTACCCAGGCTGCAGTTAGGGAAAGCTAGCACAGAGGCACGCACGCATACACACAGAGACACGCGCGCACGCACACACACACGCACCCACACACACAAGCGCGTGAGCACGCACGCACACACATGCGCGCACACGCACACACACGCGCGCACACACGTGCGCGTGCGCACGCACACACTCAAGCACACGCACGCACACACATGCGCGCGCTCGCACACACACGCACGCACGCGCGCACACACGCACGCGCATACATACACACACATGCACGTACACACACACGCACACACACACGCACACACACACGCACGCACACACACACACACGCACACACACATATACGCACGCACACACACATATACGCACGCACACACACACGCACGCACACACACACGGATAGGCCTACAAGTGCGCGCAAACCTATTCATGAGGCGTGTTTGTTAGGCGTAGAATCTCGAGAGAATCTCGAGGGCTAGACGTTGCCTACGTTTCTCACTCATTAGCTGTGGGTGCGTTTCGCTCGCCTTCGACTAGCCATCCAGGCGAGCCACTTGCATAACAAACGCGCCCATGGAAACTGCCCTGCATAATGTTGTTTACTCCACACGCAGCTCTGTGACTTTGTAGTCGAAATGAAACCGAAACCGAAAGAATTGACCCTTCAAGGCCATGACCCTTGCCCAACAGATCGTTTTCCGAGACACATGACAAATCTGACCAATCAGAAAGAAGCACGGTGACGTAAGCCTTGTTCAGGAGGCTCAGCGATTCACAGCGCTGCTCAGCGCTGCACAGCGCTTGCGCCGTGAAACGGCTTGTTCAGAACGCGCAGCGCTGCAAAGCGCTGCATGTGATTCGGCGCTGTGCAGCGCTGTGAATCACTGAGCCTCCTGAACAAGGCTCATATCATCGATCAGACAAGCTGCGGCAAGTTCGGGAGGACAGAGCGACGTAAAGGCTGCGGTGAGGGAAAAACGCTTTGTCGGTAAGTCCGCCGTTTCTCTGTGTTCTTTCGTCTTCCTTAAACCTTTCCCCGCCTTCATCGTGGGGCTGCAAACTGCGTGTGAGCAGGAAAGAAGAGATTTCGTGTCCGTCTCTGGATGACAGGTGAGCCACTGCATGGAGATTCTCCCGTAGGTCTGGACATGTAGGTCACAGGGGGTGGGAAAAGAAATAATGCGAAAAAAACTGAGTTATGTATATTGGGGTTTTTTTCCTTGTAAGAAACTGAGTTATACATACCTACATGCATTTTTCTTTGATAGACTGAATTCTCAAAGTCTGTTAGAAATTTAGGTGTCATGTTCGATGATGATCTTTCTATGAGAATTCATGTGAACAAAGTTTGCCAGTTAGCTTACTACGAGTTAAGGAAGATTAGCACTATTCGTCACTATCTTTCTCAACAGGCCACTCAAACCCTTGTCACTTCCCTTGTTCTGTCCCGTCTTGATTATGGAAATTCTCTTCTAGCTGGCATTCCTGACACTCTGCTAAACAAACTGCAACAAGTCCAAAACACTGCTGTTAGATTAGTTTTTAGATGTCCCAAGAGAACTCCCACATCCAAACTCCTTCGTGCACTGCATTGGCTCTCCGTCGCTCAGAATACAGAGTATAAGCTAGCCACTATGTGCTTCAACTTCTTCAATCAAACTGCACCACACGCACTCAAAGAAATTCTCACTGTCTACACCCCCGCTAGAAATAACCGTTCAGCTGCAGACGCCAAAACGTTAAATGTCCCCCGACGCAAAAAGAAAACCCAAGGACAGCGAGCTTTTTCTTACATCGGCCCTGTAACATGGAATAGCCTACCTTTCCCTGTCCGTCACTCTGATTCCATGTCCCAGTTCAAAACCTCTCTCAAGACACACCTGTTCCGGTCAGTCTTTTCTGACGAGCAGTGAGGTGCTTCGCAAGGCGCCTCTCTCATGTTTCGTGTTTTGTTTATTGCCTGCTATGTTAATTAATTGTATTGTATTTAACTCTTCTTTTAATTCAACTGTACAGTGTGCGAGTGTTGGAATGCTTTGTATGAGTGTGGACTTTTCATTGTAAACGCCATGAGCTTGCCTATTAGGGAAGGTATGTGCGTATAAATAATATGTAGGCCCCTATTATTATTATTAGTATCCATCTATCCAACCATATATCCATCCACCTATCCATCCATGTATCCATCCATCCATCCATCCTTCTATCCATATTTCCATTCCTCCGACCATCCATCTATCCATCCTTCCTTTCCTCCTTTGTTCCTCTTTTCTGTATGTTCTTCCTTTCATTCTTCTTATGTGTTTCTTCTAAATAAAAGTTTGCACATTGGTCATGCAGCGGTAAATTCAAAAGCAACATTAATGCTTTTCCCTTCTGCGAATGTTTCATTGAGAGGATTTAACGTTAATAAAGGATATTAATAGATAATGCATTGATTGTTCAAATAAATGTCTTTGTACCAAAATGTGCAATGCGTGCGAAAATGAAAGTGAGTTTCGGTAGCTAGTTTCGGTAGCTAGGTTCGGTAGCTAGGTTCGGTAGCTAGGTTCAGTAGCTAGTTTCGGTAGCTAGGTTCGGTAGCTAGGTTCGGTAGCTAGGTTCGGTAGCTAGGTTCGGTAGCTAGGTTCGGTAGCTAGGTTCGGTAGCTAGGTTCGGTAGCTAGGTTCGGTAGCTAGTATCCGTGTGTTGTGTTTGTGACACTGACAACACATCTAAGAACAGGTCGCTGGAAAGTCAGTGTCTGACGCTGGGACGGCAGTGTTTGTGACGCTGGGACGGCAGTGTCTGACGCTGGGACGGCAGTGTCTGACGCTGGGACGTCAGTGTCTGTGTCGCTGGGACGGCAGTGTCTAACGCTGGGACGGCAGTATCCGACGCTGGGACGGCAGTGTCTAACGCTGGGACGTCAGTGTTTGTGACAATGGGACGGCAGTGTCTGTGATCGTGGGATGGCAGTGCCTGTGACGCTGGGACGGCAGTGCCTGTGACGCTGGGACGGCAGTGCCTGTGACGCTGGGACGGCAGTGTCTGTGTCGCTGGGACGGCAGTGTCTGTGACGCTGGGACGTCAGTGTCTGTGACAATGGGACGGCAGTGCCTGTGATGCTGGGACGGCAGTGCCTGTGACGCTGGGACGGCAGTGTCTGTGTCGCTGGGACGGCAGTGTCTGTGACGCTGGGACGTCAGTGTCTGTGACAATGGGACGGCAGTATCTGTGATGCTGGGACGGCAGTGTCTGTGACGCTGGGACGGCAGTGTCTGTGTCGCTGGGACGGCAGTGTCTGGGACGCTGGGACGTCAGTGTCTGTGACAATGGGACGGCAGTATCTGTGATGCTGGGACGGCAGTGTCTGGGACGCTGGGACGGCAGTGTCTGGGACGCGGAGACGGCTGTGTCTGGGACGCTGGGACGTCAGTGTCTGGGACGCTGGGACGTCAGTGTCTGTCGCTAGGACGGCAGTGTCTGGGACGCGGGGACGGCTGTGTCTGTGATGCTGGGACGTCAGTGTCTGTGTCGCTGGGACGGCAGTGTCTAACGCTGGGACGGCAGTATCCGACGCTGGGACGGCAGTGTCTAACGCTGGGACGTCAGTGTTTGTGACAATGGGACGGCAGTGTCTGTGATGCTGGGACGGCAGTGTCTGTGACGCTGGGACGGCAGTGTCTGTGACGCTGGGACGGCAGTGTCTGGGACGCGGAGACGGCTGTGTCTGTGATGCTGGGACGTCAGTGTCTGTGATGCTGGGACGGCAGTGTCTGTGATGCTGGGACGGCAGTGTCTGTGACGCTGGGACGGCAGTGTCTGTGATGCTGGGACGGCAGTGTCTGTGATGCTGGGACGGCAGTGTCTGTGACGCTGGGACGGCAGTGTCTGGGACGCGGAGACGGCTGTGTCTGTGATGCTGGGACGTCAGTGTCTGTGATGCTGGGACGTCAGTGTTTGTGACAATGGGACGGCAGTGTCTGTGATGCTGGGACGGCAGTGTCTGTGACGCGGAGACGTCAGTGTCTGTGTCGCTGGGACGGCAGTGTCTAACGCTGGGACGTCAGTGTTTGTGACAATGGGACGGCAGTGTCTGTGATCGTGGGACGGCAGTGCCTGTGACGCTGGGACGGCAGTGCCTGTGTCGCTGGGACGGCAGTGTCTGGGACGCTGGGACGGCAGTGTCTGTGACGCTGGGACGGCAGTGTCTGTGATGCTGGGACGGCAGTGTCTGGGACGCTGGGACGGCAGTGTCTGTGATGCTGGGACGGCAGTGTCTGGGACGCTGGGACGGCAGTGTCTGTGACGCTGGGACGGCAGTGTCTGTGATGCTGGGACGGCAGTGTCTGTGACGCTGGGACGGCAGTGTCTGGGACGCTGGGACGGCAGTGTCTGTGACGCTGGGACGGCAGTGTCTGTGATGCTGGGACGGCAGTGTCTGTGACGCTGGGACGGCAGTGTCTGGGACGCGGAGACGGCTGTGTCTGGGACGCTGGGACGGCAGTGTCTGTGACGCTGGGACGGCAGTGTCTGTGACGCTGGGACGGCAGTGTCTGGGACGCTGGGACGGCAGTGTCTGTGACGCTGGGACGGCAGTGTCTGTGATGCTGGGACGGCAGTGTCTGTGACGCTGGGACGGCAGTGTCTGGGACGCGGAGACGGCTGTGTCTGGGACGCTGGGACGTCAGTGTCTGGGACGCTGGGACGTCAGTGTCTGTCGCTAGGACGGCAGTGTCTGGGACGCGGGGACGGCTGTGTCTGGGACGCTGGGACGTCAGTGTCTGACGCTGGGACGGCAGTGTCTGGGACGCGGGGACGGCAGTGTCTGACGCTGGGACGTCAGGGTTTGTGACAATGGGACGGCAGTGTCTGTAACCAAGGTCAAGGACGGACTGCAACATACGGGTCTCTGTGCAACTTTTGGCATCAGGCCAGTGTGGGTCTGGAATCCACTCACAGTTTTGCAAACAGACCCACTCCTTGGAGCCAGCGAAAAGTGCACAGCGAAACTGAAACTACACCAGTGTCTTTGTGAGGACAAGAAAGCGCTGCACAGCCCGTGCTCTTTTCTGTTTTTCTATAGAAGGTTGTAGTCCAATCCAGTCG
>JAWQFJ010000563.1:73573-92587 GCA_034096865.1 Theodoxus fluviatilis
GCAGTCTGGGCTGGCAGTCTGGGGCTGGCAGTCTGGGGCTGGCAGTCTGGGGCTGGCAGTCTGGGGCTGGCAGTCTGGGGCTGGCAGTCTGGGGCTGGCAGTCTGGGGCTGGCAGTCTGGGGCTGGCAGTCTGGCAGTCTGGGGCTGGCAGTCTGGGGCTGGCAGTCTGGGGCTGGCAGTCTGGCAGTCTGGGGCTGGCAGTCTGGGGCTGGCAGTCTGGGGCTGGCAGTCTGGGGCTGGCAGTCTGGGGCTGGCAGTCTGGGGCTGGCAGTCTGGGGCTGGCAGTCTGGGGCTTGCAGTCTGGGGCTGGCAGTCTGGGGCTGGCAGTCTGGGGCTGGCAGTCTGGGGCTGGCAGTCTGGGGCTGGCAGTCTGGGCTGGCAGTCTGGGGCTGGCAGTCTGGGGCTGGCAGTCTGGGGCTGGCAGTCTGGGGCTGGCAGTCTGGGGCTGGCAGTCTGGGGCTGGCAGTCTGGGGCTGGCAGTCTGGGGCTGGCAGTCTGGCAGTCTGGGGCTGGCAGTCTGGGGCTGGCAGTCTGGGGCTGGCAGTCTGGGGCTGGCAGTCTGGGGCTGGCAGTCTGGGGCTGGCAGTCTGGCAGTCTGGGGCTGGCAGTCTGGCAGTCTGGAGCTGGCAGTCTGGGGCTGGCAGTCTGGGGCTTGCAGTCTGGGGCTGGCAGTCTGGGGCTGGCAGTCTGGGGCTGGCAGTCTGGGGCTGGCGGTCTGGCAGTCTGGGGCTGGCAGTCTAGAGCTTGCAGTCTGGGGCTGGCAGTCTGGGGCTGGCAGTCTGGGGCTGGCAGTCTGGAGCTGGCAGTCTGGGGCTGGCAGTCTGGGGCTGGCAGTCTGGGGCTGGCAGTCTGGGGCTGGCAGTCTGGGGCTGGCAGTCTGGGGCTGGCAGTCTGGGGCTGGCAGTCTGGGGCTGGCAGTCTGGGGCTGGCAGTCTGGGGCTGGCAGTCTGGGGCTGGCAGTCTGGGGCTGGCAGTCTGGGGCTGGCAGTCTGGCAGTCTGGGGCTGGCAGTCTGGCAGTCTGGGGCTGGCAGTCTGGGGCTGGCAGTCTGGGGCTGGCAGTCTGGGGCTGGCAGTCTGGCAGTCTGGGGCTGGCAGTCTGGGGCTGGCAGTCTGGGGCTGGCAGTCTGGGGCTGGCAGTCTGGGCTGGCAGTCTGGGCTGGCAGTCTGGGGCTGGCAGTCTGGGGCTGGCAGTCTGGGGCTGGCAGTCTGGGGCTGGCAGGGGCTGGCAGTCTGGGGCTGGCAGTCTGGGGCTGGCAGTCTGGGGCTGGCAGTCTGGGGCTGGCAGTCTGGGGCTGGCAGTCTGGGGCTGGCAGTCTGGGGCTGGCAGTCTGGGGCTGGCAGTCTGGCAGTCTGGGGCTGGCAGTCTGGGGCTGGCAGTCTGGGGCTGGCAGTCTGGCAGTCTGGGGCTGGCAGTCTGGGGCTGGCAGTCTGGGGCTGGCAGTCTGGGGCTGGCAGTCTGGGGCTGGCAGTCTGGGGCTGGCAGTCTGGGGCTGGCAGTCTGGGGCTGGCAGTCTGGGGCTGGCAGTCTGGGGCTGGCAGTCTGGGGCTGGCAGTCTGGGGCTGGCAGTCTGGGGCTGGCAGTCTGGGGCTGGCAGTCTGGCAGTCTGGGGCTGGCAGTCTGGGGCTGGCAGTCTGGGGCTGGCAGTCTGGGGCTGGCAGTCTGGGGCTGGCAGTCTGGGGCTGGCAGTCTGGGGCTGGCAGTCTGGCAGTCTGGGGCTGGCAGTCTGGGGCTGGCAGTCTGGGGCTGGCAGTCTGGGGCTGGCAGTCTGGGGCTGGCAGTCTGGGGCTGGCAGTCTGGGGCTGGCAGTCTGGGGCTGGCAGTCTGGGGCTGGCAGTCTGGGGCTGGCAGTCTGGGGCTGGCAGTCTGGGGCTGGCAGTCTGGGGCTGGCAGTCTGGGGCTGGCAGTCTGGGGCTGGCAGTCTGGGGCTGGCAGTCTGGGGCTGGCAGTCTGGGGCTGGCAGTCTGGGGCTGGCAGTCTGGGGCTGGCAGTCTGGGCTGGCAGTCTGGGCAGTCTGGGGCTGGCAGTCTGGGGCTGGCAGTCTGGGGCTGGCAGTCTGGGGCTGGCAGTCTGGGGCTGGCAGTCTGGGGCTGGCAGTCTGGGGCTGGCAGTCTGGGGCTGGCAGTCTGGGGCTGGCAGTCTGGGGCTGGCAGTCTGGGGCTGGCAGTCTGGGGCTTGCAGTCTGGGGCGGCAGTCTGGGGCTTGGCAGTATTGGTGGCTGGGCACAGTCTGGTGGTTGGTCTTTGGGTGGCAGGCTGGGGTCTGGTGCAGTCTGGGCTGGCAGTCTGGGGGCTGTGTGCCGTCAGTCTGCCGGGCTGGCAGTTCTGGGACTGGCATCTGGGGCTTGCAGACGGGGCTGGCAGTCTTATGAGGGCTGGCACTTAGTCTGTGGGATGGTCAGTATGGGGTGAAGTCGGGGAGCTGCAAAGACGGGGCAGTTTCTGGCAGTGTCGTGGGGCGCTGGCAAAAGGTCTGTGGGCTGGCCAGTGCTGGCAGTCTGAGGGATGGCAGTCTGCAGGCTGGAGCTGGCAGTGTTTTTCATGTGGAGCTGGCAGTCTAGAGCTGGAGTTACTGGAAGTCTACGGGGCTGGCAGACGGGGGCTGGCAGTCTGGCAGTCCTGGGCTGGCGGTCTGGGCAGCATGGAAGCTGGCGTCTGAGGGCTGGCAGTCTGCATCATGTCTGGGGCTGGTGACAGTTGCTTGGGGGCTGGCTCCTGACAGTTTTTTTTTTTTTTTTTTTTTTTTTTTTTTGTTTTTTTTTTTTTTTTTCCTTTTTTGGGCTTCAGTATGGGAGTGGCAGTCTGGAGGCTGGCCACACATTGTTTATTTATGGGGCTGGCAGTCTGGCAGTCTGGGGCGATGGCAGTATATGAGGGCTTTTTTGGCAGAATCGGGGCTGGCAGATTTTTGTGGGGCTGGCACCGTTGGTCCCGTAGTCTCGGAGCTGGGCATGTCGGGGGCTGGCTAGTCTGGGGCTGGCAGTCTGGAGCTGGCAGTTCTGGGGGCTCGGCGAGTACTGGTAGCTGGCAGTCTGGGGTGCGCTATCAGTCTGGGTGCTGAAGCAGTCTCGGGGCCTGGCAGCCCGTACAGCTGGGCCAGTCTGACAGCTGGCAAGTCTTTTGCGAGATGGGCAGTCTTGCGCTGCAGTCGGGGCTGGCTTAGTCTGGGGGCTGCAGTCTGGGGCTGGCAGTCTGGAGCGCTGGCAGTCTGGGAGCTGGCAAGTAGCGGAGTCTGGGCAGTCTCGGAGCTGGCCACCGTCTGGGGCTGGGTTGCAGTCCTTGGAGAGGCAAGTCTGGAGCTGGCAGTTTTCTAGAAGCTAGTGCAGTCTGGAGCTGGCAGTGGGAGGGGCGGCCAGTCTACGGGGCTTGGCAGTTATGGGGCGGGCAGTTTCTGGGCAGCTGCAGTCTGGAGTGAAGTCTGGTGGGCTTTGGACAAGGCTGGGGCTGGCACATGTCTGGCAAGCTGGCAGTCTCGGGGGCTGCTAGTCGGTGGCATTCTGGCAGTCTGGGGGCGGGTTTCAGTCGGGCTGCTGGCCAGTCTGGCATTTGGCGCTGGCAGGCTGGAGCTGGCAGTACTGGGGCGGCAGGCCGTTCTTGGATCTGGCAAGTACGGAGGCGGGCTGGCCAGACTGGGGCTGGCAGGCTGCGCAGGACACAATTTTCTTTTTTTTTTTTTTAGAGATGGCAGTCTTTCTGGGGGGCGGCTCGGCCCAGTTTCTCTTTCCGGGGGCTGGCAGTATGGGGCTTGCAGAATGGGGCTTGACAGCTCTGGCGGCTGCAGTTGGAGCCTGGCAGTCTGGAGGGCTGGCAGTCTGGTGGCTTATGGCAGTTCTGTGGGCTGGGAGTGCAGACGTCTGGGGCTTGCAGCTGGGGGCTGGCCAGATGTGGGCGTGGCAGTCTGTCGGCTGTCACGGGCTGGGGCTGACAGGTCTGGGGGCTTTGCATGTCTCGGGGCTGGCAGTGGGGCTGGCGATTGTATGGGTTGGCAGTCTGTGAGCTGGCTTAGTCTGAGGGCTGGGCTAGTTCTGGGGTGGACAGTTTTTTCTTTGGGGCTGGCCAGGTCTGGCAGGCTGGCAGTTTGGGGCTGGCCACAGTTCTGTGGGCTGGCAGTCGGATAGGGTCTGGCATGTCTGAGGGCTGGCCAGTCTGGGGCTGGCAGCGTTTTGTGGCTGTCAAGTAGTGGCTGGCAGACTGGGGCGTGCAGTTCCCTGGGCTGGCAGTCTGGGGTCATTGGCAGACTGGGGCTGGCAGCTACTTATCTTTCGTTTTTTTTATCTTTTTTTGGCAGTCTGCGGAGCAGTCTGGGGGCTGGCCCATGTCTGGGGCCGATGCAGTCTGGGGATGGCGAGTCTGTGGCTTGGCAAGTCGTGGCTGGCCAGTCTGTGCTGTCCGTCTGGGCTTTGCAGACGGGGGCTGGCAGGTCTGGGGCTGCAGGTTCGTGCGCGGCTGGCTAGACTGGGGCTGGCAGTCTGGGGGCTGGCACAGTTTTCTGGGCATTTCAGTCTGTGGCTGGCGTCGGGGCATGTTTTGAGTATCTGGGGCTGGCCAGAAGTTTTTCCGTGAGGTATGGCAGTCTGGGTGGCTTTGGCAGGACTCGGGTTGCTGGACCAGTTCTAGGCAGTAGTCTGGGTTGCGGCAGGTCTGGGGCTGGGCAGGAACGGGGGGTCGATTGGCACAGTCTGGCAGTAGGGCTGGCAGTCTGGTGGCTGGAGAAGGTGTCTCGGGGGCTGGCAGTCTGGGGCTTGCAAGGTGATGGGCAGTTGGGGCGGGCAGTACTGGCAGGCTGGGCTAGCAGTCGCGGGCTGGCAAAGTCTCGTTTTTTCTCGGGGCTAGCAGTCTGGAGCTCGGGCCCCAGTCGTTAGGGGCGGGACAGAGTCGTGGTGCTGGTCAGCTCTGGGGCTGGCAGCTAGAGCTGGCAGTCTGTGGCTGGCAGTACTGGGGCTTGTAGCATGGGGCTGGCCAGTCGGGCTGCAGCTGTGGCTGGCAGTCTGGCAGTCGGGGGCTGGCAGGGTTTCTCGGCATGTCTGGGTGCTGGCACGTCTTGGGCTGGCACGTTGGGCTAGGCAAGTTCTGGCAGTCTGGGGCTGGCAAAGGTTCTGTTGAGCCTGGCAGGTCTGGGGAGTTTTGGCAGACTTGGGGCGCGGCTAGTTAGGGGCTGGCAGTTGGGGCTTGCAGTCTGGGCTGGCAGACAGGCAGGCTGTGGGCTGGCTAGTCTGGGGCTGGCCCAGTCTGGGCTGCATTAAGAGCAGATTCTTGTGGGGAGGGCAGTTTTTCCTGGGGGCTTTGCGGTTTTCTGGGGTGGTCGCTGGGGCTGGCTTTCTTTTTTCCTTTTTTTTTTTTTTGTTTTTTTTTTTTTTTTTTTAGTCTGGGGCTTGCAGTCTGGGGATGGCAGTCTGGGGCTTGGCAGTCTGGGGCTGGCAGTCGGGGCTAGGCCAGTCTGGGCGTGGCACAGCAGTTTGTAGGCTGGCAGCGGTCTGGGGCTTGCAGTTCTTTTTTTGCGGGGCGGCAGTATGGGGCTGGGCAGTTTCGAGGGCCGGCAGTCTGGGGCTGGCAAAGGTCCTGGTGGCTGGGCAGCCTCCGGGCGCTGGCAGTTGGGGCTGGCCAGTTCTGGGGCTTGCAGACTGGGGCTGGCAGCTTTTGGGTGAGGGGCTGAGCAGATCTGGGGCTTGGCTAGTCTGGGGCTGGCAGTCTGGGTTTTTATTGCTGGGGCATGTGTATGTAGGAGGCTTGTTTTGTATTTGGAAACAGTATGGGGATGGGCCCCTTTTGTTCCCCCCCCCCCCCCCTATGTGCTGGGGCGGGTCTGGCAAGTCTGGGGCTGGCAAGTCGGGGCTCGTGGCACGTCTGGGGCTGGCCAATCTGGGGCGTGGCACAGTCATGGGGGTGGCAGTCTGCCTCCTCTCCCTCCCAAGTTTTGCAGCTTGCTGACAGGTGTTTTTTCTTGCGGGTGACAGTCCTGGAAGCTGGCAGTCTGGGGTCTTCGTTGCAGTATCGGGGCTTGGCAGTCTTGGTGTTTTTTTTGTTGTCTTTGATCAGTCTGGGGCTGGTCGGTCTGTGGGATGGCCAGTCTGGGCTGCTTGCAGATCTGGGGCTGGCAGGTTCTAGTTCCTGGATCACTTTCTTTTTTTACGTACTTTTTCCTGGTGGCGGCCATGTCCTGGGGGCTGGCAGTCTGGGGCTGGCAGTCTGGGGCTGGCAGTCTAGGCTGGCAGTCTGGGGCTGGCAGTCTGGGGCTGGCAGTCTGGGGCTGGCAGTCTGGGGCTGGCAGTCTGGGGCTGGCAGTCTGGCAGTCTGGGGCTGGCAGTCTGGGGCTGGCAGTCTGGGGCTGGCAGTCTGGGGCTGGCAGTCTGGCAGTCTGGGGCTGGCAGTCTGGGGCTGGCAGTCTGGCAGTCTGGGGCTGGCAGTCTGGGGCTGGCAGTCTGGGGCTTGCAGTCTGGGGCTGGCAGTCTGGGGCTGGCAGTCTGGGGCTGGCAGTCTGGGGCTGGCAGTCTGGGGCTGGCAGTCTGGGGCTGGCAGTCTGGGGCTGGCAGTCTGGGGCTGGCAGTCTGTGGCTGGCAGTCTGGGGCTGGCAGTCTGGGGCTGGCAGTCTGGGGCTGGCAGTCTGGGCTGGCAGTCTGGGGCTGGCAGTCTGGGGCTGGCAGTCTGGCAGTCTGGGGCTGGCAGTCTGGGGCTGGCAGTCTGGGGCTGGCAGTCTGGGGCTGGCAGTCTGGGGCTGGCAGTCTAGAGCTGGCAGTCTGGGGCTGGCAGTCTGGGGCTGGCAGTCTGGGGCTGGCAGTCTGGGGCTGGCAGTCTGGGGCTGGCAGTCTGGGGCTGGCAGTCTGGGGCTGGCAGTCTGGGGCTGGCAGTCTGGGCTGGCAGTCGTGGGCTTGCAGTCTGGGGCTGGCAGTCTGGGGCTGGCAGTCTGGGGCTGGCAGTCTGGGGCTGGCAGTCTGGGGCTGGCAGTCTGGGGCTGGCAGTCTGGGGCTGGCAGTCTGGGGCTGGCAGTCTGGGGCTGGCAGTCTGGGGCTGGCAGTCTGGGGCTGGCAGTCTGGGGCTGGCAGTCTGGGGCTGGCAGTCTGGGGCTGGCAGTCTGGGGCTGGCAGTCTGGGGCTGGCAGTCTGGGGCTGGCAGTCTGGGGCTGGCAGTCTGGGGCTGGCAGTCTGGGCTGGCAGTCTGGGGCTGGCAGTCTGGGGCTGGCAGTCTGGGGCTGGCAGTCTGGGGCTGGCAGTCTGGGGCTGGCAGTCTGGGGCTGGCAGTCTGGGGCTGGCAGTCTGGGGCTGGCAGTCTGGGGCTGGCAGTCTGGGGCTGGCAGTCTGGGGCTGGCAGTCTGGGGCTGGCAGTCTGGGGCTGGCAGTCTGGGGCTGGCAGTCTGGGGCTGGCAGTCTGGGGCTGGCAGTCTGGGCTGGCAGTCTGGGGCTGGCAGTCTGGGGCTGGCAGTCTGGGGCTGGCAGTCTGGGGCTGGCAGTCTGGGGCTGGCAGTCTGGGGCTGGCAGTCTGGGGCTGGCAGTCTGGGGCTGGCAGTCTGGGGCTGGCAGTCTGGGGCTGGCAGTCTGGGGCTGGCAGTCTGGGGCTGGCAGTCTGGGGCTGGCAGTCTGGAGCTGGCAGTCTGGGGCTGGCAGTCTGGAGCTGGCAGTCTGGGGCTGGCAGTCTGGGGCTGGCAGTCTGGGGCTGGCAGTCTGGAGCTGGCAGTCTGGCAGTCTGGGGCTGGCAGTCTGGGGCTGGCAGTCTGGGGCTGGCAGTCTGGGGCTGGCAGTCTGGGCTGGCAGTCTGGGGCTGGCAGTCTGGGGCTGGCAGTCTGGGGCTTGCAGTCTGGGGCTTGCAGTCTGGGGCTGGCAGTCTGGGGCTGGCAGTCTGGGGCTGGCAGTCTGGGGCAGTCTGGGGCTGGCAGTCTGGGGCTGGCAGTCTGGCAGTCTGGGGCTGGCAGTCTGGGGCTGGCAGTCTGGCAGTCTGGGGCTGGCAGTCTGGCAGTCTGGGGCTGGCAGTCTGGGGCTGGCAGTCTGGCAGTCTGGGGCTGGCAGTCTGGAGCTGGCAGTCTGGAGCTGGCAGTCTGGGGCTGGCAGTCTGGCAGTCTGGGGCTGGCAGTCTGGGGCTGGCAGTCTGGAGCTGGCAGTCTGGGGCTGGCAGTCTGGGGCTGGCAGTCTGGAGCTGGCAGTCTGGAGCTGGCAGTCTGGGGCTGGCAGTCTGGGGCTGGCAGTCTGGGGCTGGCAGTCTGGGGCTGGCAGTCTGGGGCTGGCAGTCTGGGGCTGGCAGTCTGGCTGGCAGTCTGGGGCTGGCAGTCTGGGGCTGGCAGTCTGGCAGTCTGGGGCTGGCAGTCTGGGGCTGGCAGTCTGGGGCTGGCAGTCTGGGGCTGGCAGTCTGGAGCTGGCAGTCTGGGGCTGGCAGTCTGGGGCTGGCAGTCTGGGCTGGCAGTCTGGGGCTGGCAGTCTGGGGCTGGCAGTCTGGAGCTGGCAGTCTGGAGCTGGCAGTCTGGGGCTGGCAGTCTGGGGCTGGCAGTCTGGGGCTGGCAGTCTGGGGCTGGCAGTCTGGGGCTGGCAGTCTGGGGCTGGCAGTCTGGGGCTGGCAGTCTGGGGCTGGCAGTCTGGGGCTGGCAGTCTTGCAGTCTGGGGCTGGCAGTCTTGCAGTCTGGGGTCGTCAGTCGGAGTTTGGCAGTCTGGCAGTTTGGGACAGGCACTCTGGGGCTGGCAGGCAAGTGCTGGGAGTATGGGGCTGGCAGTCTGGAGCTGGCAGTCTGGGGCTGATAGTCAGGGGCTGGCAGTCTGGGGCTGGCAGTCTGGGGCTGGCAGTCTGGAGCTGGCAGTCTGGCTGTCTGGGGCTGGGTGTCTGGGGTTGGCAATCTGGCAGTCTGGGGCCGGCAATCTGGCAGTCTGGGGCTGGCGGTTTGGGTCTGGCAGTCAGGGTCTGCAAGATGAGACATGCGAGGACTTACCTCCCCTTAAAGACGATTGTAACGAAAGAATGGCGCTGGGTGGGGTGGGGATTCGGAGTGGAGGGAGGAGTGTGACAGACGCATGTAGTGTGGGTGGGGTAGAAGGTGGGGTAGAGGGTGGGGTGAAAGGTGGGGTAGAAGGTGGGGTAGAAGGTGGGGTAGAAGGTGAGGTAGAAGGTGGGGTAGAAGGTGGGGTGAAAGGTTGGGTAGAAGGTGGGGTGAAAGGTCGGGTAGAAGGTGGGGTAGAAGGTGGGGTGAAAGGTGAAGTAGAAGGTGGGTTGAAAGGTGGGGTAGAAGGTGAGGTAGAAGGTGGGGTAGAAGGTGGGGTAGAAGGTGGGGTGAAAGGTGGGGTAGAAGGTGGGGTAGAAGGTGGGGTAGAAGGTGGGGTAGAAGGTGGGGTAGAAGGTGGGGTAGAAGGTGGGGTAGAAGGTGGGGTAGAAGGTGGGGTAGAAGGTGGGGTAGAAGGTGGGGTAGAAGGTGGGGTGAAAGGTGGGGTAGAAGGTGGGGTAGAAGGTGGGGTAGAAGGTGGGGTAGAAGGTGGGGTAGAAGGTGGGGTGAAAGATGGGGTAGAAGGTGGGGTAGAAGGTGGGTTGAAAGGTGGGGTAGAAACTGGGTTGAAAGGTGGGGTAGAAGGTGGGGTAGAAGGGAGGGTAGAAGGAGGGGTAGAAGGGGGGGAGGGGAAGAGGGTTAGGGGAGATAGAGTCGAAAATTGGGGATGAGGGTGGGTTTCTATGTCAAAATTGATTGCGGTATTTATTTATGGCTCAAAAAATTTCCAGTGGAAAAGGGGTTCCAGAAATGATCGTGTGTGGAGAGTTCCCCCTGCATAAACCGTCGTGCTTCACACTGGAAACGAGCAAGTTTTCCCACGTTGTTTCCATTTCCAACTGCGACGTTTCCCTGTTCGCAAAGCGTCTTACTCCAGGAGGAAGGAGAAGTTCTTTCCTGTGGACGTTTGCACGCAGCCTGGCTTTACAGAGAGCAGTTTCTGGTGTTCACTGAAGATGCATGCACCACGCGTGTGTTTGTGAGAAATCGTTATCTATTTAAATCTACCTCGAGGATGTCCGACTGGAACTTGACTTGCTGACAGCTGGCATCGCTCTTTCAGGGGGAGCCGTCACAGCATCTGTCTTTGAGGCCACTGGCGATTCTGACGTCATCGAGAAATGCGGCCCCTTCTCCAGCGAGGGGGCGGGGGTTCCGTGGACACGGCCTTCGAGGAGTTCCTCAAGGACCTGGCTGGGCCGGAAGTTCTGGAGGGCCCGGGTCTGCCGAGGTGGCGAGGGCCATCCGGGCCTTCGTGGCGGTCAAGCACATGGACGTGGAGTCGGAGAAGGTGGCCGTCACTCTCCCGCAGGCCCTGGTGGACAGGCTGAAGGGGGGGCTGCCCTCCTCGCCATGGCGGGGGAGAGCCAGCCTGATCAAGAACAAGCTGCTGCTGACCCTGGAGCTGTACCGGACCTTCTTCGACAGGGCCGTGGACGCCGTCATCTCCACCATCGAGCAAGCCCTCCGCGCCATGGACGACTGCCCCGTGGACGCCATCTTGCTTTTCGGCGGCTTCAGCCAGTGTCGTGTCGTCAAGGACGCTGTGGAGGAGCGCTTTCCTCACTTGAAGCTAAAAGTGCTGCCCTTCCCGGAAACACCGTTGCCAGGGGCGCCGTTGCCAAGTACTGCGAGCCCGTTGACGTTACATCCGGTGATGCTGCTGCTGCAGGAGGGAAGGTAGGATGCTCGCATCGCACTCAGAGATGTCTGCATACACGCGGAGCCGCACACCCACACACATATGCACAGACATGCACGCACGTGCACTCGTGCGGATGCACACACACACACATGCACACGCACGAGCGCACACACACACACACACACACACACACACACACACACACAAACACACACAAGCAAGCACGCATACACATGTCAGACAGGATATTTAGCCTTGGCGTTTTCTAGTACCGTCAATGTACTTGCCAAAACAGGAAGGCACAGGGATTTTCCTGTCTACGTGTTGCCTGTGGTGGACCTGTTCAGTGACAGCTGTTTGACCTGCCATTGCTACAGGACGGCCCGAACACCGACGCAAGAACCGACGGCTCCAGGCTTCTGGTGGTGGCCATCGACTTCGGCACCACCTACTCTGGCTACGCGTTCTCCTTCCTGGAGGACATGGAGCTCAGTCCACCGCGTGTGTGGAGCCAGAACTTCCGCACGGGCAATGGAGCAAGAGGACAAGGTGCCCACGACCGTGCTTTTCACGCCTGAACAGGAATTCCACAGCTACGGACAGGAGGCAGAAAAGACCTTCGATGCCACTTCGACAAAGACAAGGCAGAGGCCAAGAAATGGTACCTCTTCGAGAAGTTCAAGATGACACTCCTCCGTCAGAAGGTATCGTTGTTTAGTGGCAGTGTACTAACGCCTGGACAGAAAAGTTCGAGGACAGAGACTACTTGGGACTGTGGTGCGACAGACCTGGGAACACTTCCAGGCGCACACACACTGGCAGGTCAATAGGCAGACATGACGGACTTGACGCCAGACTGACCCTGCCTCATGGACTGTAGACCTGCAGACAGACATTCCCTTTGCCGTGCAAGGAATTAGTGGCAGCATCCTTCCAGTCCACTTAGCCTTCCAGGCTGTGTTTGAATGAAAAGGTCGGTTGATACGTATATATGCCATAAACACGGGGTTAAGCGGACACGCTGATGACGGACAGAACGATCAGAGGAAGATATCTTCGAATAAGAAGTTTGCTGTAAGGTCCCCTTCCCTTCCCCCCTTCTTCCTCCTCCTCCCCCCTCACCCCCCCCCCCCCCCCCCACCTCCCAGTATTGAACAACTTTATCGTCAAAAAGCTTGTTGTCATCTCCTCCTCTCACAGCAGTCTTAACTAAGAAGCATTTCAGAAAAGCTTACCTCAGATCACTGTCGATGTTGGCTCCTGTTCCACGACACTCACACCAGAGGATGTGACAAGGTGGCGGAGGCCGTGACAGGGTGACGGAGGGAGTGACAGAGTGGTGGAAGCCGTAACAGATGTCGTGACAGGGTAACAGAGGCCGTGACATGGTGACATAGGCTGTGATATGGAGACAGAGGCCGTGACATGGTGACAGAGGCCGTGATAGGATGACAGAGGTCGTGACATGGAGACAGATATCGTGACGACGTGGTGGAAGCTGTGACAGGATGACAGAGGCCGTGCCAGGTTGCCAGGGGATGTGACAGAACGACAAAGAATGTGACAGAGTGACAAGGGACATGACAGAAGACAGAGGCCGTGACAAGGTGACAGAGGACGTGACAAGGTGACAGATCGTGACAGGATGACAAAGGACGTGATAGTGACAGAGGACGTGACAGGGAGACAAAGGGGCGTGACAGAGCGATAGCTGCCGTGACAAGGTGACAGGGTATGTGACAGAATGACAGGACGTGACAGAATGACAAAGGACTTGACAGGGAGACAGAGGGCATGACAGGATGACAGAAGTCGTGACAGGAGGACAGGGCGTGACATGGTGACATAGGAAGTGACAGGGTGACAGAAGCCGTGACAGGGTGACAGCGGCCTTGACAGTGTTACAGTGGGCATGTCAGGGTAACTGAGGGCGTGACAGGGTGACAGAGGGCGTGACAGGGTGATATAGAGCGTGACAGGGTGACAGAGGTCGTGACAAAGTGACAGAGGCCTTGACAGGGTTGCAGTGGGCGTGGCAGGATGACAGACGGCGTGACAGGTTACGCAGAGCGTGAAAAAGTGATACAGAGCGTGACAGGGTGACATGGCGTGACAGGGTGACACAGAGCGTGACAGGATGCCAGAGGGGGTGACAGAGCTCGACAGGGTGACAGAGGGCGTGACAGGGTAATATAGAGGGTGACGGGGTGACAGAGGCCGTGACAGTGACAGAGGCTTTGACAGGGTTGCAGAGGGCGTGACATGGTGACAGAAGGAGTGACAGAGTGACACAGAACATGACAGGGTGACACGGCGTGACAGAGAGTGTGACAGGGTGACAGAGGGCGTGACAGGGTGACACAGCGCGTGACAGGGTGACAGAGGGCGTGGGTTTGTTCCAGGACCTGTCTGAAGACTCGAAGCTGCACGACGAGTCCAAGAAGAAATGGATGCTCGCTTTGGACGTCTTCGCCGCCGCCATCGGCTTCCTGAAGGGCCACGCCATGGGCATGCTGCAGGAGAGGAAGGCAGGCGTGCGAGAGGCGGACGTTCAGTGGGTCCTCACCGTGCCCGCCATCTGGGACGACAAGGCCCGGCAGTTCATGCACAGGGCTGCAGATAAGGTAGATCCAGACAACCACTGTCCTCCACCCCCCATCCACATCCCCACCCACCCCCACCCCCACCCCCAACCCCCACCAACCCCATGCGTCCGTGTGTCTGGCTCGGGTCTGTAGAGGCGGTAGAGAGGGCAGCTCTGCCGGTCAGCCCAAGTTTGTATCACGGTTCAGGACTGGCAGAGAGAGAGAGAGAGAGAGAGTTTCTTAGCTTATGAAAAGTAACAAGTCCAAGATCACGAAAAATCGGGTCTGGTGTATCTTTGTAAGAGGCAAGGCAAGCCGGCCGTGCCATTTTAGCTGAAACGTCAAGCGACACGCTCTGTTCGCAGAAAGGAATCAGACAAACCGTTCAGGAGATAAACCAGGGACGACGTCAGACTTTCAGGGATTCAATTTGCCACCCAGGAAGTCTCCCTGTGGACTGTGCCACTTCCCTTAGAGACTTTGTCACGTGACTGTGCCACTTCCCCTAGAGCCTTTGTCCCGTGACTGAGCCGCTTCCCCTAGAGCCTTTGTCACGTGACTGTGCCACTTCCCCTAGAGCCTTTGCCACGTGACTGTGCCACTTCCCCTAGAGCCTTTGTCACGTGACTGTGCCACTTCCCCTAGAGCCTTTGCCACGTGACTGTGCCACTTCCCCTAGAGCCTTTGTCACGTGACTGTGCCACTTCCCCTAGAGCCTTTGTCACGTGACTGTCCACTTCCCCTAGAGCCTTTGTCACGTGACTGTGCCACTTCCCCTAGAGCCTTTGTCACGTGACTGTGCCACTTCCCCTAGAGCCTTTGTCACGTGACTGCCACTTCCCCTAGAGCCTTTGTCACGTGACTGTGCCACTTCCCCAAGAGCCTTTGTCACGTGACTGCCACTTCCCCTAGAGCCTTTGTCACGTGACTGTGCCGCTTCCCCTAGAGCCTTTGTCACGTGACTGTGCCACTTCCCCTAGAGCCTTTGTCACGTGACTGTGCCACTTCCCCTAGAGCCTTTGTCACGCGACTGTGCCACTTCCTCTAGAGCCTTTGTCACGTGACTGTGCCACTTCCCCTAGAGCCTTTGTCACGTGACTGTGCCACTTCCCCAAGAGCCTTTGTTACGTGACTGGTCTTTGTGTTCAGGAGGGGCACCAAGCTCTGCGTTCTTCTTGGCAGGCGGGCATCCCTGGGGATCACCTGCAGCTTGCTCTAGAGCCGGAGGCAGCGTCTGTGTACTGCCTGAAGTACTTCCAGTCCCACCCCCTTCCCCTCTTCCACCCCTCCTCCCCCTCCACCCCCTTTTCCCTCTCCCAGCCCGGCAAAAGGTTCCTGCTGGTCGACAATGGAGGTGAGTGCCACACGTAATCATTCTACCACAGTGTGCATGGTGAACCTCTATCGAATGATTCACTGATCTGCAGGCTTTTTGACTCACATGCGAAGCAAAAGTGAGTCTATGTACTCACCCGTTTCGTCCGTCCGGGCGTCCGGGTGTCCGGGCATCCGAAAACTTTAACGTTGGATTTTTCTCAGAGACTATTAAGTCTATCAATACCAAATGTGGCATGATGGTGTATGATGACAAGGCCTCAAAAAACATACACAGTGACTTGTCCTTGTTTCAAGGTCAAGGTCGCAGGGGCCATAAATGTTGTCTAAAAAACAGTCATTTTTCCCATTTTCTCAATTTTCTCTCAAGGTTTTGAGATTGGATACCTCACCTATATATGATATATAGGGCAAAGTAATCCCTATCTTTTGATACAGTTTGGTTGACCTTGCTTTAAGGTCAAGGTCACAGGAGCTCTTCAAAGTTGGATTGTATACATATTTTGAAGTGACCTTGACCCTGAACTATGGAAGATAACTGTTTCAAACTTAATAATTATGTGGGGCACATGTTATACTTTCATCATGAGACACATTTGGTCACATATCATCAAGGTCAAGGTCACTTTGACCCTTATGAAATGTGACCAAAATGGGGTAGTGAACCACTAAAAGTGACCATATCTCATGGTAGAAAGTGCCAATAAGCACCATTGTGCTTCCTATGTCTTGAATTAATAGCTTTGTGTTGCATGACCTTGGATGACCTTGACCTTGGGTCAAGGTCACATGTAGTTTGGTAGGAAAAATGTGTTAAGCATGTGTCGCGTTTATCCTTACTGGCTAATGATAGGCTCCTCCTCGAGGAACGACGTAGTCGTCCTAGAGGAGAGAGACCTTAAGATAAACAATGGTTTACAACTAAACCTAACCACCACTCCTTGGGGGGACACCACAAAACATCAAACAATGTCAACAAAACAAGTGAAAAAGAGACCACTGAATCAGGAGAAAATAAACAACAAGTTTAATCAAGAACAAAACTCCTCCTTGCTGCACAGAGCCGCCAAGGAAGGAGCAGGCAAATGACTAAAGGCAAGAAAAATAAACCAAAACAAAGATGGGTAGCGGAGACAAGATGGAGGCACTTCCGCTACCAGAAAAACAGGAAATAAAAATCAACAACAACAATGAACCACTAGCATCAAAGGAGGTGAATAAGTTCAAGCATAAAAATCCCGCACACAAAGAAACAGTACCTAAGTCACCGGTGACTAGGTTGACTATCAATGTGTAAATAAAAACTTCACTCCTCTTCTCTCCGTCATATAAACACCAGAAACTGGAATTTATTCAAGATGCAGTTCTGGCAAGAAACAAACACCCTCTCCAACCACTCGTTCTAAAGCTTGCTGCAAAAAAACGAGAGAAATCTCACCACAGAGATTAAAGTTTATTACTTCCACCATACACCAAAGTTGCATCCACTCTCCAATCCACAGTTTCCAACTTCACCCAAAACATTTAACAAACCCCTGTTAAATAGAAATCTCCACTTCCCCTGAATCCCGGAACGTTAGGAAATAAACAATCTCTACAGAAAGATTTTCCTAGCCCCTGCTACACAGTCTCCCTTTTAGCTAAGTTACTCGAAATGAAGCGGTGTAGCGTGGAAAATAGTAACCCGTGGAAAACAGTGACGGAAGTCATCGCAGAGTTATCTGCGAGGGATTTTCTGAAAATTCCACTCTAAAAAGAGACGGCACCCGCCACTCCGCCTGACTGACTTGGCACGCCCGGGGAGTTATGCTAAGATCCGGCCGCGTAAATATATCTGCGTTTTGTGACAAACGTCTTTCTCGGCGGTACTGTACTCCATGCACCTTAACGGTGCGCGTGATTCGGGTGTAATCTTAAGCTAAACGACGTTTATTGGCGCTGCTGAAATGGTCGAAGTCGGAAACATTCGGAACGTCGTTTAGCTTAAGATTACACCCGAATCACGCGCACCGTTAAGGTGCATGGAGTACAGTACCGCCGAGCAAGACGTTTGTCACAAAACGCAGATATATTTACGCGGCCGGATCTTAGCATAACTCCCCGGGCGTGCCAAGTCAGTCAGGCGGAGTGGCGGGTGCCGTCTCTTTTTAGAGTGGAATTTTCAGAAAATCCCTCGCAGATAACTCTGCGATGACTTCCGTCACTGTTTTCCACGGGTTACTATTTTCCACGCTACAAGCCATGCACCACAATCCCACCTCTGTCTGCATATCAATGAGCCCAAACCCCCGTTAGCTCCACCCCCTTCCCCTCGATGACGTACTTCCGCCCACCACTCTCATCGAGGAAAAATACATAAAGGCAAAAACAGACACGCGCAGAGCTGCACTCACATGCTCCTTTCTCGCTTGGCAACCTGTTCAAGACAAACTCCAGCGAGCAGTAACAGTTGCTGACATTCAAGCAGAGAAGGAAAGGAAAAAGGTTTCAGCTTACCCTTTTCGCCGTCCCGGACAGTTCGCAGTCCAGAAACTCTAATCCTGTCATAGAACAACCCGACCCAACACAAATCTGAGTTACACCGTCCCAAACTCACAGAGAAATTACACACGACCCACTACCCCTTCCCTCCTTTCAGTCCGTCGAAAGTACGACTGTCCCAAGCTCCAGGCTTTGACAAGTCCAGAGGAAAAGTTCCTCTATGAAGGTTCCCAGTAGTGTAGCGAAGACAGACGCCTCCAAGCGTCCCGGTGTCGTGGCAAACAGGTAGGCTCCCACGCCTCGCTCCTGTCTCGAGGTATCACTGACTAACGAGCTCCGTGCTCGCTAACGCAATCAGTGAAAAGTTCGGAGAGTCCGTCCAAACACAGCAGGAATCCCCCCGGTCGTCTGAACAAAGTGCGAAATAATTTCATCCTACAAGAAGATCAGTCCATTCATCGCACTATCCACGTTGTATATCCCCCCTACAACCATTGGCTGCGCGTATCACCGCTCCGCGCGAGTGCACAACGCTAGCGTCTTGACCATCCCGCCTCTAACCTGTCCTTACGCCCTGACAGTTAGGCCACAATCCTGTGGACTTCACACCAGTCCGTCGGTGTAATTCGTTAGACCCAAAAATTATAGCACACAGCTAGTCATAACGAAAGTCGCAACTCCCAGAGTTACCACGGAAGAAAGTACTTGCACAATTGGTTTCCACCGCCGTTGAGGAAAAGCACACTGCGTGCTTCGAAGTGTCGTCCGCCGAAACTCGATGCTGGCGTGCACCGACAAGGGTAGGTTCTCGCTAACCCAACCCGGAGGCAGGCGATTGCAGGATGCAATAGTAGAAACGACAGAGCTCTCGTAGAGCGCGTACACAGGTATTCGTTTCTCTCGATGCGAGTAATAGGTTCATAGGTTGGCCTGAAACATACAACGCGAGTGCCTAATGAGAGACTATGCTTTCTCCCCCAGGAATTTACACGTGCCTGATTCAACATAGAGCGATGCACCTTTGCCCGAACGCTTCGTCCAAATTAAACACTCCCTGTTCACGAATTGAATTACAATCACGACTCAAACGGAGATAGGTATCCCCCCGACCTTCCCCAAAGATTTAGTTCAATTCTCAAAGTACAATTCACTCATGCACAATGAATGACCCGTTTCTCCCGCCTTAACCAACGGTCAATTTCCCCATGGCAAAAGAATTGTCGCAAATTGTACATTACCTCAAACAACCTCAGGCCGTGGTCCTCCCACAACGAACTTTCCTCAGTCTCGACCAAAAAGCTCTCTTTCCCCGCTCTCGCGGCTGACCCAACCATAGGTCCCCAGCGATGAGATTTCTATCAAAGCGAAACAGCTTCGCTTTAGCCACCCATGTGGCTCCAATGAGTAGCGCCGATCGCTCACTCCCTCTTCATCCGACCGATGAATACCTACTGATCTAGAACGCTCGTCAGCCCTGACGTTAACTCCTGTCACGTGATTAAGCCCCAATCACAGATCAGTAATTTCGCGCCACTCGAACATCTCCCAATCATCGCCCAGCTAATTTCGCGCTCTCCCGACCCGTTTTGAATAGAGTGTGGACCCTGTGGCATACCAACGCACCCCTACACCCCTCAACTACCCCCTTGAGGTGACGTCGCTCCCCCCGTCACACGAATTCGTTTGCCGCATTGCGGTAAAAACGGTCTGAGCGCGTAATCCGAAGTAACTTCACACACTGACATTTACGACACCACATCACACCCAAGTCGCATCTTGCGACAGCATGTCTTAGTGTATGATGTCATTGGTAGGTTTAGTTATTTGACCTTGACTTTGAAGGTCACCTGAAGGTCAAGGTCATATAAAGGTCAAGGTCAAGCATGTGAGTCGTATGGGCTTTGCCCTTCTTGTTGTGTAGTTTGGACGGTATACAAGAGACAGCAAAGTCATGTCAGCAGTAAATGTCGGTCGGTCAGTCGGTCGGTCGGCAGGTCGGTCGGTCAGTCGGTCGGTC
>JAWQFJ010000564.1:0-12500 GCA_034096865.1 Theodoxus fluviatilis
CCCTTTGCCCCCACCCCCCCCGCCCCCCCCACACCCCCCCCCACCCCCCCCCCCCCCCCCATCTATCTCTCTCTCTCTCTCTAGCTTCTCCTCTCTCTCTCTAGCTCTCTCTCGCTCTCTACTCTCCGTTTGAGCTCCTTCACTCCTGCTCTCTCTGCGTCTCTCTCTCTCTCTCTCTCTTTCTTCTTCTCCTCGTCTTCTCACAGCGAGACGGAGGCAAAGACATGCGGAGGAGTTGGCCTTTTTCGTGAGTGGGAAGTACTGGACAAACCTGATGAGCCGTAGACTAGAAGTGGCATCAGTTTGATGACATCCAACACGTTGCGGCGGGGGGGATGGGTGGGTGTGTGTGGTTGGTGGGGTGTGCGGGGGATCGCGTATGCTGGGGGTGCTTGTGGGGTGGGCGGGTACTGGAGGGGGTTGGGGGGGTGTTCTGCTCGGTCGCGTGGGTCGGGTGGGGGGCGGGTGGCCAATAACTGGCGGGGTGTGGATCGTGTGGGCGGTTGGGGCGGGGCCTGGGTTTGGCGGTGGGGGGGCCGGGCGGACATATCCACAATTCATCCAGATCTCGCCTAATAAGAGAGGAGAGATCCTCTAGACCAGAGTATTGTCACGCCCTTCTCTTTGTTCTGTGCTAGTATCAAGTACTGCCTCAGTATGGATGCACCCCTACGTCGCCACACGACTGCGTTGTAGCAGCCAAAAGTTACTCCCAGGCCAAAAGTTTACTCGGAAAAGTCGATCGTACAGCGAGTTATCTGCTCGGGACCGTGCTGAGGAACTGCCACTCGAAAAATGTAGACGGCACCCGCCACTGCCGCGCTGACCCTGACTTCCTGTTCCGAATCAGTTGGCGCACTCTATCGACCATCTTTAGCAGCGCCAATAAAAACGGTCGTTTAGATGTAAGCATTACAAACTTCCCACGTAACTCACGGCCCGCACCGTTAAGGTTTGGCATGGCATGCTTCATCCTAGTAGTACCTGGTAACCGCCGAGCAAAGATAGTTTGTACTACAAAACGCCATGATAGATTTAGACACACTGCTCTTGGGCCCTCCTGAGCTTTAGCATAACTCGACCGTGGGTCCAAGTCAGTTCGTCATACGGTTCCGCTTCCGTTTTATAAAAACTAGACTACAAACTAGACACGGGAGGTGACTCACCATATCACATTTTCCGGCAGCGGAAAGGGTGGAGACCGGCTTTGCACGGGGAGAAAAAAAAAAACTTTTGTGGAACTCTCTATATTATACGTTAAAGACTACAAAAAGCACCAAACAAACACAGATAAACTCATTAAAGAAACGTTTAATGCGTCGTTTCTGTTGTCGGGAATAATTCACATGCAAAAGAAATCAGTTTGCAAGGCAGGAGCGGTATAAATCGCATAAAGATAGAAAAAGGCCGTATCGCAGAGAGCAACATAAATCCGCTGAAGACTTCCCGGAGTATAGTAAACTTTGGCCGGGTAGATTACGGGAGTTAGTGTGGGAGCTAACTTTGGATCTGCTACACCTGCTTCCCTCTCTGTCTTGTGGCTTTCAGTGCCCCATCCGTTGATCCTATTGTGTGGGGACTGGAACACGGATCAGTGGGCCACACCAAAGTCACTCGGTACAGTTGTCGATACTCGGATTCCACTTTAGATAATTGATTCCAGATATCAACGTGGAGTGTATGCAATTTTCCGTGCCAATACTTCTGCACCTTCAGTTTCGAAGCCCATGTTACTCTTCTGTGTTTGCTCCGATGCCTTTTTCCTCAAACCAAGTTCTCACGGAGGATTAGAGGTTTGCTGGCTTCTCGGTTGTCTCTCATTCGTGCCCAGCACGATATCATACGGGTATAGTTGAGAATGAATGCAGAGACTTGCGTTTAATTTTTGCATATGTGCACTTTTATTGCTCGATCGTTGCTGTTTGCCAGACGTCGTTTACAGGCAACTGTACCATGAGCAAAAATGTGCAAAATATTTTCATTGACGTGTAGAAAGCTTGGTGATCATTAATGATTTCAAAACAACACAGTAAAAGGTTTCCTAGCTCGGCAAGATGGGGAGATAGAGTACAAGACTGTTTTTGCAAAAACAAAAAGCCTCTCTTGGCCTGAGAAGTATATGGTCTGTGCTGAAACAACAATGCCTAGACCAAAAGATCGCCATTGTTTTAATATATACCCAGGGGGACTCAAGTGTTGCTCTAAAGTTCACGTTCCTGTCAGTATATAATGTAGCCCATTATTTAAAGAAAAGAAAGAAACTAGAGGTGCTGTTTTTCAGCATGCGTCGCTATAACAGTGATTGTTTTGCGTGCACGTATGCGAGTTGCGTTTGTGGTGTGTGTGAGTGTGTGTTGTGTGTGGCGCGCGCTCAGCGCGCCGCGCGTTCTAGCGCACGATGATAGAGAGATGTTGGACGAGAGAGAGATGAGAGAGACGGTAAAGAGAGAGAGAGAGAGCCCGTGTTGGAGGCATGGAAGAGATATGAGGAGATGCCCCCGCGGAGAGAGTTCGATGGAGTGGAGGAGGAGAGGATGATTTCGAGTGAGAGGGATGGAGAGAGAGGATGAGGTTTCTGCTGAGATTGAGAGATGATGACGAAGAGGAAGGGTGAGAGGAGGATGAGAGGAAAAGATGGAGAGAAGAGCAGGAGGGAGAGATAGAAAAAGATGGGAAAGAGGGAGAGAATGAGATTGAGGAGACAGCAGAGAGCGAGAGGAGGAGAGCAGGAAGGTCGAGAGGGAGAGAGGATGAAGAGAGAGGTAGGTCGAGAGTAGAGAAAAGATGGGGATGAGAAGTGAGAAATAGAAAGAGAGGAGGAGAAAAGATGGAGGGAGAGAGAAGAAGCAAAGGACAGAATTGAGAAGGAGAGGGCTCAGGAGAGGAGAAGATGGAGAGAGAGAGAGAGGGGGGGGGGGGAATTTAAGGGATGCACGAGAGCATAAGAGTGGGATGAGAGAGCGATAGTGAGAGAGTAGGAAAGATTGAGAGAAGGGAGAGAGAGAAAAAATGGGAGGGAGGAGAGGGAGAGAGAGAGGGGAATTAAGGGAGACGGCTAGGGAGAGTGAGAGAAAAGATGGAGGAGAGGGAGGAGAGAAGGAAGGGAGGTTGGGGAGGAGAGAAAAGCATGGGAGAGAGACGAGAGTATGTTGTTCCGAGAGGGAGAAATAAGAGTATGAGCATCATTTGAGTAGGAAAGTGAAGAGATGAGGTTTATGGATGCCGTTGAGATGGGAGAGAGAGGTACAGCATGACAAGAAATGTGCAGTAGATGGCAAGACAAAAGGAGCAGAATCAGGAATGCACTGTAGGTAAGAAACTACATGCACATGCAGAGTAAGATACAGAGAAAGACCAAGAAACATGTACACATGTAAATGTCGTAATCTGTGGGATTTCAGTCTTCGCGTGCTTGATGATTGAGGCCGTTGGACGACATTTTAGTAGTAGGTCAAGAAAGATACACGTCTCCACACTCACATCACACATGCATTGAGAACACACCACAAACACACAGACGAGCGCGCAAGCAAGCAAGCAAACCAACCACAGTAACACAGACACAAAGTTCACACAGAAGTGCGCCGTTTCCCAAATGCCAAGGCCAAAACTTGGGTTAATCTCTATCTACTCAGCTCAATGACTGCCAAAGATGTTTATTTTTAAAGGCAATCCCGTATCTAAGAGAAATCACGTCTAGCAGTTTAAACCACAAGCATACCACAAGCGCCAGCCATAAGAATGAACATGCTCATGATTATGTCGACTACGAATATTCGTGGGTGTTGCTTACAACGTGATGTTTTCGCAGTGCAAAGTTCCAGTATACTGCATTAAATATAATTGGAAAATTGCACATGAAAACACAAAAAGCATGCAATTTTGTGACACACAATAAAACATATGAGCAACGGTGTGTGCATGTGTTTGTGTGTGTGTGCGTGCGTGTATGTGTGTGCGTGTGCGCGCAAGTAGGCCTAAACATTACTCCAGAGCGAGAAGTTACAGCTGCCGAACAAGGGGGGCTTTGCCTTGCCTTTCTTCTTTGTGTGGTATAGTTATATATATAATATATAATCTCATCCGGCAACGCTCAATGGGTCGTCTTAGAGGGCGTAGACAGGGAGCATGAAAAATGGTAATGAGTGGGGTGGGGGGCGGGAAGTTCCAAGGCTGGGCGAGAACGGTTCGTTAGAAAGTCTACAGAAGTCACCCGAGATAATTGTTTACACGGAGACCAGAATATCTATTGATTTGTAGGCCTATTTAATTATTCTTATTTTCACTACACGGGAAAGTGCAAATTTCAAGTGACATGCTGCCCTGTGGCAGCGGGTGGAAAAAGGAGGCTTGGATCGAGGAGGAAATCTTGGTGAAAGACTTTTATGATTCATTCGTTGGGTTCCTTTATTTACACACAAGTCGACTACAACACATAATTAGACCGGACGAACACGTATACCGCTCTGTAAGCTTCAATTTCCTGTTTGACAGTGCGAAATTTCGCCAAGACACTATTGTCCATTTCCCGTACCTGCAGGTCAGCCACAACATATGTTTGTCGTCTTTTCATCTTCTCGATCGCCGGATCACACTTGGAGGCCAGATCTTGAAATGTAATCAGTGGTCCTCTGCAGCGCACCCACTGGCCCGTAACAGTTTGTTGTGCAAGGACCCTGGCGTTGGCCATGATGGATGGAGTTTAAGGGCCTATCAGCCTTGTAGGCTATATGTCTACAACGTTTAAGAAACACTTCCAACATTGTAATATAACTCTCCGCGACAGCGAGGTAAAGCACAATTCACTAAACTAGTGATATAAAAATCAATAAAGTCTAGTCCCACAGCCCAATCTCTGCCCTCAGCGACCGGAGGCTCCCAGTCCTGTAGGATGTGGGGCCGTGTCCTGTTTTTGCCTCATCCACAAGGACACATGGGGGAGGGCACAACAACGCATCTTTTGGCAGCAGAACTTGTGGTTCGTTCCAATTAAGAACAGGTTTAAGAATGTTCAGGTGACCCCCTCCGGATGTGTGTGGTAGTGTCTGTGTGTTTGGGTGTGTTGCTGGAGTGTGTATGTGTGGAGGTATGTGAGAGAGGGGGGTGGGGGGGGGGGGGGGGGGGGGGGGGGGGGGGGGGGGGGGGGGCGCGGGCGGGGGGGGGGGGGGGGGGGGGTGGGGGTGGGGGGGGGGGGGGGGGGGCGGGTGAGGCAGAGGGAATGCGTGGACGGAGAGCGGAGATGGGGCTGGCGTGGGAGGGATGTCCAGAGAGAGCAGAAGAAGATGAGACGAGAGAAGAGAAGGAAAAGAGACGAGCGAAGGGTGTTGAGAAGGGAAGACACGTGGAAGGATGAGGTGACCTCGACGAGATGAATGATGAAGTGTCGATGGAGAGAGAGATTTTTACGATGTCGTATACAATCCTGGCCAAATCCTCATGGATTTTCAAACCTCTCATCCATCGGATGTTGACGCCATATACAGTAAAACCTGGTTATTATGTACTGATATGGGAGACGGTGTGAAATAATTCAAACTGGTCAAGCATTATTGCTAGCGAATTATATGCAAACGTTGTTTTCGTTGCTCTGTGGTAAAACTATTCATATCATGTTTTTCCAACAAGAATAGGTCCCTAGTTCCAGTTGCAGTGCCATTTGTGTTGTCACCAGCTTAGTTCCAGTTCAGTCTTTGTACCCCCTCCTAGATGGGTTGTTGATGGCACAACTGGATGGGCTTTCGGACATTCTTCCTCCATCGATCTCCTATACTCGTGGTGGGGGTCCGCCTAGTTGAGTCGGTCGTTCAGCAAAGGTCAAATGCCTTTTTCTGTTTCTTTTGTCCCACTCTTTGATGTTAGTCTTTCCCACCCTCCTTCTCTGCCTGCCGTCCTCTTTCCACACTGCTGGTGTTACACTCTGTGGTTTTTATTTTTGCACACTGTGGTAGTCTCGTGTACTCGGGTGCGCAGGGTACCTTTGAAGAAGGTGTCTTGCAAGCACATGCCACGCTGAGCCAACGGTGACTCGTACCACTTCAGCTTTTTGGCTTTATCAACGATTGACAGCTCGGTACTATGTATGCACACAATTGCTCTACTGATTCTATTGCAGACTTCTCATCGTGACAAGATGGTCTTTTATGAGGTTGATGTTGAGTATTGAATATCTTGCCTTTTTGTCTGGGATAGTTGTTTTTGCATATCTGCTTTTTTTTTTTTTTTCTTTCCGGTGGCCTCACGGTATCCTGTCTCCGTTTGTTAGTTCATGATGTCGAGTTCTAGTTGTGTTCCAGGATTCGCATTGCATACAAAGAATACGCCGTTACGGAGATGTCAGAGAATCGAAGAATTCACGTTTTTACTTACGAAGATATGAGGAAGTCGAGCAATTAGATATCAGATGTCGTGTCTTACAGTATCTTGATAATTGGTCTTCGCTCTTACACTCATTACACACCAGTCATTAGTCCCGTGACTGGATACATACACGACAACAGCAGCTGATGCGAATGGTGGCTAATGACGTATGCTTCCTTCCCTGTGCATGGAGCATGCGCACCCGAGTAGTCACATGACAAAACCTCACATGACTGAAGCTACAAAACCCCGTCGCAGTGCACTTGAAAAGAAAGTTATCTTCGCTAGAACAGCTCCGCTCGAGTCCAGACTACCGTGCGACCTACACATCACGATGAGGATTCTTGTGTTTCTCGCTTGTGTTGCTGCCGGTATGATTTTGATTCGTTTTAACTAACCTATTCGTTCTTTTAGAAACTATTCCGTCGCTCGAGTTAGAACAGGAACTGGGAAGGCATGAGACTTAGAGGGTTTTTTGTTGTTGTCATGATCGGTGTTCTACCCTAGTCTGTTGAGATCATAGGGTAAATCACCATGGTACTAGTGTTGTATGCGTATTGGTGTTGATTATTTAATTACGTCATAAAACTTAGTGATGAAAGTAAAGCCTACGCAAGGTCGCTGTCGTAGAACAGGCTTTTCTAGGTAAGTAACTCTCTGTATTGTAAGTATTAATTTTGTGATGTCCTGTGCTGTCTCCTAATTCGGGATATCGACTGTTCCGACCGATTCCATCCTTCCATTTCCTTAACCAGAACACTGCGTGTAAACTCAAAATTTCTCTCTCTCTCTCTCTCTCTCTCTCTCTCTCTCTCTCTCTCTCTCTCTCTCTCTCTCTCTCTCTCTCTCTCTCTCTCTCTCTCTCTCTCTCTCTCTCTCTCATTATCTCTCTGTGAACGCTGTGTGTGTGTGTGTGTGTGTGTGTGTGTGTGTGTGTGTGTGTGTGTGTGTGTGTGTGTGTGTGTGTGTATGTATAGAATCATAGACTTTGATGTTTAAACCTTGCCCTCAGATTAGGATTATTTACAGTCTATATGTATAATGATGTCATAAAGTCTGTAGGACCTCCAGTAAACCTGGAGGGATAACAGTACAGGTTTAAGCAGTGAAAGGTAAAAGCTCTTCATTCTACTGCAGCAAATCTTTGCATATAGCAATCAACTTTGTGGAACGCAACCAAGTTGTTTTTGCTTGGATGAGGGAGAGAAAAGGAAAAGAGTGGCTCGGACATAACATATTTCCTCGGAAGCTGTGTTCCTTCTGAAGGTTTATGTTTGCTTTGTTGTCACAGGGGTAGCTTTTGCCATGGAAGCTAGGATGCTTTCCTAACGTGATGCATTTTTCATTTTATGGGGCAACCTGTGCAGTGGATGAGGGATTTTATTTGAAGATATGCATTAGGGGCCTTGGTAATATTTCAGAAATAAAGGATAGGGATTGCATAACTGTGGTGGAAGAAATGTGTCAATCGTTCTATTGTACGTTTTTGAATATTTGCCTGCATTTCTAGTGATTGGAATGTGTGAATGTGTAAACATTCAATTAAAAAGTGTGGGCTGATCCTTGATCATTGATGACTGGCATGGTGAACAAAATGATTAATCTCTTGTCATTCTGTGGCATTTCTTCTCTTTCTCCTTTCCCTCCTCTCCCTCCTCTCCCCACCTCCACCCCCCACCCCCTCACCCCCAGTGATTCATAAGAGGTGAATAACTAGGGACATTGTGACAATTTGCGTTTACTCTTTTCTAATAAGTTTAACACATAAATGCCTTGCATTGCTTACAAAGCTGATAGTAAAATTCCATCCATCTATCCCCACCCCCACCCCCAACCCACCCCATCCAACCTCATCTCACCTCACCCCACCAGCCTCATCCCACCTGCCTCACCTCATCCACTCCACCCCACTCCACCCCACCCACTTCTGTTTTGTCTCTCCACCACCACTTCCTTCTTCCTAAGTCTGAAACTTTGTACAGGTTAAGTGCTTTCATACAAGATCTAGATTTTTTTTCCCTCTTGTCTAATCAAAGTAGGTTGATTGGGACCAGTGCTTAATTACTAAATCTGGCTTGGAATGCTGATAGCATTGATACGGCATTGTGACCTTGTCATGCATTAGCTGATGGTTGCAAGAGGTCAGTGGGGGAAGGTACAGACAGACAGGCAGCCACATTATCTGTGGTGGTGACATGGCACCAGCACTGGAGTGGGACCTGGTATCAGGGGACAGGTGCAGATTGGCACAGACATCTCACTGTGCTCAATGTTTGAATAGGAAAGCCATGCATTGTAGTTAACAATCTTGAACAGTAATGTCTGTGTGTGTGTGTGTGTGTGTGTGTGTGTTTGTGAGCTTTTGTGCAACATTGTTTGCACCTGTCTTAATATTTATATTTAGAGCATGTACATGCATGCATGCTGTAGATTCATGCAATTTACCATGGGCTTGACAGACAAAGTAGAAAATTGAATTAAATGAGGATCTGTATCATGTTACAATGGGTCACAATAGTGTTCTTTTCATCTGTCTCTGTCAATTAGGCTTTCTGCCTGCCTGCCTCATTGCCTCTGTGTGTATGTGCATGCGCATGCACACACATGCATGCACCTGCTCTCTCAATCAATTTCATTTCTCGTACCCTTATCAATAGCAGATGTAGACTGTACATTATTAAATTGTGGGCAATTAGTTTCCAAAGATGTGAATGGCAATGAGTGATGTCATTCTTGTTGACCTTGCATTGTGCATCAGTGTGTCATTTGAACTTGTCTGATGATGGAATACTGTAAGCATTTTTTGCTGTTGTGAATCCCTGAAGGTGCAGGTAAATGGTCATAAGTCTCTCTGGATTTTCTGTGTGGGAAATTACGTTCAGGGGAAATCCAGGTCTTGGTGAAGTGGCACATACAAAACTTCCTCCTTGTCCCTCAGTTAGGGGCATTGAGAGTTCCAAAGTCCACTTCTCAAAGTTCTCTCTAGTGTCCCTCTTTCTAAAGATGGACTCCCATGGTTGAGAGCTTGGTACATGTAACTTTAGATCTTCTAAGTGGCACCTGTAACTGTAGATCTTTCAAGTGGCATCTGTAACTATAGATCTTTCAAGTGGCATCTGTAACTACAGATCTTTCAAGTGGCATCTGTAACTACAGATCTTTCAAGTGGCATCTGTAACTGTAGATCTTTCAAGTGGCATCTGTAACTATAGATCTTTCAAGTGGCACCTGTAACTATAGATCTTTCAAGTGGCATCTGTAACTACAGATCTTTCAAGTGGCATCTGTAACTACAGATCTTTCAAGTGGCATCTGTAACTGTCGATCTTTCAAGTGGCATCTGTAACTATAGATCTTTCAAGTGGCATCTGTAACTACAGATCTTTTAAGTGGCATCTGTAACTACAGATCTTTCAAGTGGCATCTGTAACTATAGATATTTCAAGTGGCATCTGTAACTATAGATCTTTCAAGTGGCATCTGTAACTACAGATCTTTCAAGTGGCATCTGTAACTACAGATCTTTCAAGTGGCATCTGTAACTACAGATCTTTCAAGTGGCACAAGCAAATCTTCACTGCGTCAGTGGTGTGTGTGACAGGCCGACTGAGACACCTGCCTGGAGACTATATCTGAGGGTCTGACAGAAACTGAAGAAAAATGCTGGACTTCTGACTGTACTGTGGCTAGTACTAGAGACAAGATGGAACCTTGTTATGCTTCTGGATTTGAAGCTGTCCTGGTGATGACATTTTTCTAACAGTTATTGTTTCCAAATGAATGCTTTACGACAAGTGTGGAGAAAGAAGCCTCTTTGGTAATCTGCAACTAAGGACAGACACGTTGGCACCAGACAAGGAAAGGCAGATGCATGGATGACTGTGGAAACTTGTCTCAGCCTGTAACTTCATCTCACAACTCAATCAAACTTCTAATGAAGCATTTGTAGATCTATGTTCTTTCTTGAAGAACTTGCTCCCAAGGCCATTTTTCATGGCACCTGTTTGCATCCCTCTACATGATCAACACAGCTTCGGCAGAAAATGTCTCGAGTACTGCTTGAAGCTGTTTCTGGTCTGAGAATCTGTGTCCAGCACTATTCATATTGGCTTTACCTGCATACTAGCAGTATTTGTTGACATCTGTAGGCTCATATTTATATTATCTTTAAATCCGGCTAGGCAGGCTTTGCTGATCTGTGGCATGTTATTAGACTGTTTTCCTCAGTACACAAGTGACCTGTGAGTCATCATCTCTCACAGCTCTCCTCCACTGTGTGCCCTGTTGGACACGGCTGTTGTTGTTGTTGTTGTTGTTGTTGTTGTTGCGTACCTGGGCTAAACACTCCCAGGATCACCCAAGTGGGTGAGATGATTGCGTGTGTGACTGTTTTTGAACACCCCGCCATATAGGCAGCCACACTCCATCTTCAGGGGATTTGATCTCTGTCTCCAGAGAATGCCAGTTGTTATGTTAGGAGCTTACCACGGCTGAAGATAATCCCCACATAACACGGCTGATCTTGAGTGCACACAGGGAGGAAAATTGTATTGGGAGCTTGAGCTGAGGAAGTAGAAAGGGGAGAGGGGATTTTCCATCTTGGTTTTTCCGCTGCTAGGAAGTTTGCTGTGCCTTACTGCTTGAGTATACATACAATGCAGTAGTTGCTAGTGTCATCTGTTCATGAAAGTTTCCGAACCTGAAATGAAAAGTGAAACCCTCTTTCCTCATCCCCATCCTCTCCACATTGAAAGTGAAACAGGAATTGTGAAATTCGTTGCCTAATTCAGACAGCTCTCACCCCGCACATCCTTAATTCGTTGTTTTATCGCATTATTTTGGTGTATTTATGTGGTACAACGATTGTTCCTCAATAGAGTGAGAAATAATATTTGCCTGTTTAGTTTAGTTTACTTTTGTTTTTACACTCGCTTTGTTATTGTTGCCTACATTTATCATTTTTGACTCACATGCGAAGCAAAAGTGAGTCTATGTACTGAGCCGTGTCGTCCGTCCGTCCGTCCGGGCGTCCGGGCGTCCGTCCGTCCGGGCGTCCGTAAAAAACTTAAACGTTGGATTTTTCTCGGAGACTATTAAGTCTATCAACACCAAATGTGGCATGATGGTGTATGATGACAAGGCCTCAAAAAACATACATAGTGACTTGACCTTGCTTCAAGGTCAAGGTCACAGGAGCCATAAATGTGGTCTCAAAAACAGTCATTTTTCACATTTTCCCAATTTTCTCCCACGTTATTGAGAATGGCAACCTTAGCTACAAGTGGTATATAGGTCAAAGCAAGCCCTATCTTTTGATACCAGTTTGGTTGACCTTGCTTCAAGGTCAAGGTCACAGGAGCTCTTCAAAGTTGGATTGTATACATATTTTGAAGTGACCTTGACCCTGAACTATGGAAGATAACTGTTTCAAACTTAATAATTATGTGGGGCACATGTTATACTTTCATCATGAGACACATTTGGTCACATACCATCAAGGTCAAGGTCACTTTGACCCTTATGAAATGTGACCAAAATGGGGTAGTGAACCACTAAAAGTGACTATATATCTCATGGTAGAAAGTGCCAATAAGCACCATTGTGCTTCCTATGTCTTGAATTAACAGCTTTGTGTTGCATGACCTTGGATGACCTTGAACTTGGGTCAAGGTCACATGTTTTTTTGGTAGGAAAAAAATGTGTAAATCATTTCTTAGTGTATGATGTCATTGGTAGGTTTAGTTGTTTGACCTTGACCTTGAAGGTCACCTGAAGGTCAAGGTCATATAAAGGTCAAGGTCAAGCATGTGAGTCGTATGGGCTTTGCCCTTCTTGTGTGTTGAATGTAGTCTGTTTTTGTCCTTGGGAAGGAGGAACAATTTTTGAATGATTAAAAAGGCATTGACTACCCCTGTCAAAGTGAACTGTTTTTTTGCCATGACTTATTGACACTGAAATCCTACACTGACTTTCCAGTGGGAAGAAATTTGTTTGACCACATTATTTTTAGTTCTTATCAAAGCCAACTGTTTCATGTAGTTGATCATTGTCACGTTGTGTGATTGTTTATTAGAGCTTAGCACACAAATTCAGATAATTTCATATCATACCTTTGGGTGGTCCTTTCCCTAACACACACACAC
>JAWQFJ010000564.1:17500-67212 GCA_034096865.1 Theodoxus fluviatilis
GTCTCTCTCTCTCTCTCTCTCTCTCTCTCTCTCTCTCTCTCTCTCTGTCTCTCTCTCTCTCTCTCTCTCTCTGTCTGTCTGTCTCTCTCTCTCTCTCTCTCTGTCTGTCTGTCTGTCTCTCTCTCTCTCTCTCTCTCTCTCTCTCTCTCTCTCTCTCTCTCTCTCTCTCTCTCTCTCTCTCTCTCTCCCTCCCTCCCTCCCTCCCTCCCTCCCTCCCTCCCTCCCTCCCTCCCTCCCCCTCTCTCTCTTTCTCTCTTCCTCCCTCCCCTTCCCCCTGTCTTTCTCTTCCTCCCTCCCTCCCCCTCTCCGTCCCTCCCTCTACACCCCCCCCCCCCTCTCTACCCTACCCCCCCCTCTCTCTCTTTCACTCTGTGTCTGTCAGTCTTTCTGTCTGTCTGCCTCTGATTTCTCTCTGTGTCTGTGTCTGTCTGTCTGTCTGTCTGTCTCTCTCTCTCTCTCTCTCTCTCTCTCTCTCTCTCTCTCTCTCTCTCTCTCTCTCTCTCTCTCTCTCTCTCTCTCTCTCTCTCTCTCTCTCTCTCTCTCTCTCTCTCTCTCTCTCTCTCTAAGTTTGGATAAGACATCCTATAGCAGAGGCATGCTCAACAGTATGTATTTAGAGTATAGTGATGTTGGAGTAATGAAATTATTATCTATAAAAATCATAAGTCCTTGATGAATGAATGATTAACTTAAGCAGTGGACACTTTCTGGAGTTTTCACTTGTACACGTGTATCTTGAAACAGAAACAAGAAGGGGTAAAAAGGCCATATATGTGTTGTGTGATTGTTTCATAAAGGAAAGTTAAAGTTGACAGATCATCATGGAAACGAATGTTTTCTTGTACAAGGTCACTTTGCACCTGCTTTGACATGTGTGTTTGTTGCAGGATGAAATCACATCTATGGTGGCCAAGATGTGCGCTGTGCTGCCCGACGCCGAGAGGGATGTGGTAGGTGTCCTCTTGCTCCCTAAGTTCCTTTCTCGTGATCCACTGTGATCTCCAGTGACTTAGGGAACTGGCAACCTGATTACAAATGTAAAGCTAAAGGTAAAGGTGTGGATTTATATAGCACTTTATCACACACACCTGGGGTTCAGGCTGCTTCACACTTTTTATTATAGAATAGTACCAGGTGACTGCAAATATTTCTTTTTTGCTCTCTAAAGATTTCAGTTTAGTTCCATGGTTATTGGCATCAGATCATTTCTAAGAAGAAAAAGTTGAGCATGTGGTAGTGTTGTAGAGAGGTCCAACATGTGGTAATGTTGTAGAGAGGTGTCCAACATGTGGTAATGTTGTAGAGAGGTGTCCAACATGTGGTAATGTTGTAGAGAGGTGTCCAACATGTGGTAATGTTGTAGAGAGGTGTCCAACATGTGGTAATGTTGTAGAGAGGTGTCCAACATGTGGTAATGTTGTAGAGAGGTGTCTAACCTGTGGTAATGTTGTAGAGAGGTGTCCAACATGTGGTAATGTTGTAGAGAGGTGTCCAACATGTGGTAATGTTGTAGAGAGGTGTCCAACATGTGGTAATGTTGTAGAGAGGTGTCCAACATGTGGTAGTGTTGTAGAGAGGTGTCCAACATGTGGTAGTGTTGTAGAGAGGTGTCCAACATGTGGTAATGTTGTAGAGAGGTGTCCAACACAACTGAAGTGGAGGGTCAGGCTGTGTGCAAGTGGTGTAAGAGCTGAAATGTTTTTATCCTCGGCAGTGGTCTGTCCCACCCTTTGAGTTGGCACTTTCTGCCACAACTGCTCTGTCTGCATTGCAGTGCAAGAACCTGGTCAACAACTACATGCCTGAGATCTTCCAGCTCCTCACCAACGAGCTGGTATGTGTAGTGTGTCAGCGGTCCTTGCTTATTAAAGAAGAATATTCAGTAATATGCCTCTTTAAGTCATCTTGTTGATAACAGTTTGTTTACAGTAGCTATGTGAGATGCAGAAAATTTACTTTTTGAAATCCTTTGTTTTAATGACACAATTCTTTTGAAATGTGATTCTGCATTAATGATGATGGACCTGTGGAATTGTGTTGATAACAAGCAGCAAGGTTGCCTCAGACATGTTTACATTTTATGAGATAAAAACCGCTGGCGCTGAACCTCCAGGTTTTGGCATATAAAAAAAAGATCGGGTTTGAACCCGCAACCTCTCGAGAAGAACACACACACACACACACACACAAACACAAAAAACCAGGTCGGGTTCGAACCCACAACCTCTCGAAAAAAGAGAGAAAAAAAAGTTTCAGAGCAGAATCGAACCTGGTCACGCATGACCAAGAGTCCAACGCTCTACCAAATGTGCCATTGGAGAACTAGTATGACTGAGTGTTTGTAAAGCATTTATAACGTTCTTTTCCGTAAACCACCTTGGTTCGTATTTTGCACTGTAAATTGTAGAAAAATGGATGATAGTTCATGAAATTTGAGTGGTCTTGTACATTTTAGGATACTCAAGGTCTATTTCTGCCAAGTTTAATATCGATTCACTGCCATTAGGCCATGCATTTCGCCATTCCGTCAACTGACATTTGAGGGGGGGGGGGGTTGTTTCGAGTTTACGACCTTAAAAAAATCACTTTCTTTTCAAACCTCGATTCTGAAAATTTGATACATTCAATCGGACCTAACTTCCAGTAAGTGTGCAAAATGTCAAGGACATCCGTTCAGTAGTTTTTGAGGTATCAGCCATTAAGTCGGGACTGACAGACAGACACACAGATAAAATTACGTCACGTTATTCGACGTAAAATGATCATGTCACACATTTTGCATTTCGCCATTCCGTCAATTGACATTTTAGGGGGGGGTTTGAGTTTATGACCTTAAAAAATCACTTTCTTTTCAAACCTCGATTCTGAAAATTTGATACATTGAATCAGACCTAACTTCCAGTAAGTGTGCAAAATGTCAAGGAAATCTGACTAGTAGTTTTTGAGATATCAGCCGTTAAGGTGGGACTGACAGACTGACACACAGACAGACAGACAGATAAAGTCTGTAGGACCTCCAGTAAACCTGGAGGGATAATAATATGTCCTGTAGTTGAATGAGAATTTATGTCATGAAGCCTCTTTCTTTAACTGTCTCTCTCTCTCTCTCTCTCTCTCTCTCTCTCTCTCTCTCTCTCTCTCTCTCTCTCTCTCTCTCTCTCTCTCTCTCTCTCTCTCTCTCTCTCTTTCTCTCTCTCTCCATCCCTCCCTCCCGCTCACTCTCTCTCATTCTCTCTCTGTGTGTCCATTTCAGGACCCCAAGGCAGTGTGTGCTGCCCTCACGCTGTGCACTGGCTTCCAGGACCCACTCCACCACGCTGCCAAGGTCTGTCTGACTGTGTGTCTGTCTGTGTGTCTGCCTGTGTGTCTGTCTGTGTGTCTGTCTGTGTGTCTGTCTGTGTGTCTGTCTGTGTGTGTGTGTGTGTGTGTCTGTCTGTGTGTCTGTCTGTCTGTCTGTCTGTCTGTGTGTGTGTCTGTCTGTCTGTGTGTCTGTCTGTCTGTGTGTCTGTCTGTCTGTGTGTCTGTCTGTGTGTCTGTATGTCTGTCTGTCTGTCTGTCTGTCTGTCTGTCTGTCTGTCTGTCTGTCTGTCTGTCTGTCTGTCTGTCTGTCTGTGTGGCTGGCTGTCTGTCTGGCTATCTGTCTGGCTGTCTGTCTTTGCCTGTCTGTCTGGCTGTCTGTCTGGCTGTCTGTCTGTCTCTGTCTGTCTGTCTGTCTTTGTCTTTCTGTCTTTGTCTGTCTGTCTTTGTTTGTCTGTCTCTGTCTGTCTGTCTGTCTGTCTGTCTGTCTGTCTGTCTGTCAGACCTGTTTACTCTCCCGATTTTAGCGGGAGACTCCCGATTTCAGACCCTATTTCCCGACCTCCCGCTAGCTTTGTAAATCTCCCGATTTTTTTTTCACCAATCTCCCAAAAATGAAAAATTTTGAAAGGTTTATTTCGTTTCCGAAGCGTTTACATGACGATCCGAACTTTCTACTACGCCACTGAAGGTCGTTCTGCCGATCTGCAGTACAATTTGTTTGATTGGTTGAGTCAGGGCCTTTGTCCAATCGAGAGCCAGTTTACAATCTGGAATAGCCGCCATTTTGCTTGACCGATCCGAATGATGGCGTCGATTGAAAAGTCAATGAGAAAGAATCGCGGAACCGATTCTGAATCCGACAGTGAGTGTGACACAGAGGATGAGAAAAGAAAGTCCACTGAAGTCAGAAGCAGAAAGAGAGTAAAGTACAACGCAAAGTGGAAGGCTGAGTGAAAATCCGAATTCCCGGCATTTCGCCCATCGTCTAATTTCTAAATCGCAATCACGCGGGTTTTGCACGTTCTGCAAAAAAGACATCAACGTGAGCCACGGAGGCAAGAATGAGAGAGAGAGAGAGAGAGAGAGAGAACTTGTGCGCGCACGAGAGATAGAACTTGCGCGCGCGAGAGAGAGAGAGCGCGAGAGAAAGAGCGCGCGCGTGCGAGAGAGAGAGAGAGAGCGAGCAAGCGAGAGAGACAGCGCGCGCGCACGAGAGAGAGAGAGTGAGCGCCGGCGCGCGGAAGAGAGAATTTGACTTTTCGCCTCCCTGATCAGAGATGGGACTTATTGGCGTTTCAGCTGATTTCTGAGTTTTTTTTATTCCACTTTCAGCTGATTTGTATTCAATTGTTATGAAGTTTGTGACCTGGGATGGTACACATATCTAAAAATAAAAATCTCCCGCTTTTTATTGAAATCTCCCGATTTTTGAGTCGCCATCTCCCTATTTTGCACAACTTAAGGTAAACAGGTCTGGTCTGTCTGTCTGTCTGTCTTTGCCTGTCTGTCAGTGTCTTCATGTAACCTGTCTTCTTGCTTGCCTCCATGGTGTGTTCTTTGTATGGTGGAGTCCATCTCTTGGATCTTGTGTTATGCCGGTGTGACTGTGTGTTGTCTCCTCCAGTGTGGCTGTGTGTTGTCTCCTCCAGTGTGGGTTTTCAATCTTCTGTAGTTCCTTGTTTTTCTTGGGCATCCTGCCTTGTTTGCTTGTGTTTATTCAACTCCTATCTTTCCTTTCCATGGTCATTCTTTTATTGTCAGATCTTTCCGGGAGATAAAGCAGAATGGAACTTTCGGAATTTTTGGGGTGGGGGTGCCTGTGTTGTGCTTTAGACTGTCTATGTGCAAGTGTGCCCCTGTGTAACTCCAGACATTGATGAGAGATGCATTTTTGCCACAGGAGGCTGCGCGTGCCTTTGTGCCCAAGGTGCATGGGGAGCTGGAGTGCTCTCTCTGCAAGCAGGCTGTTGCTGAGCTCAAGTCCCTGGCACAGGACAAGGACATGCAGGTTGGTGTCACTTCTCTGTCAATGTTCCTTGCTCTAGCTACAGACTCGCCACAATATAGAAGCACTGAAGACTGACTGATAGACACACACACAGACAGACTGTAGTAGTACAGAGACACAGACTGTCTGTAGTGGTACAGAGATACAGACTGTCTGTAGTGGTACAGAGACACAGACTAGTGGTACAGAGACACAGACTGGCTGTAGTGGTACAGAGACACAGACTGGCTGTAGTGGTACAGAGACACAGACTGGCTGTAGTGGTACAGAGATACAGACTGTCTGTAGTGGTACAGAGATACAGACTGTAGTGGTACAGAGACACAGACTGACTGTAGTAGTACAGAGACACAGACTGACTGTAGTAGTACAGAGACACAGACTGTCTGTAGTGGTACAGAGACACAGACTGTCTGTAGTAGTACAGAGACACAGACTGACTGCAGTAGTACAGAGACACAGACTGACTGTAGTGGTACAGAGACACAGACTGTCTGTAGTGGTACAGAGACACAGACTGTCTGTAGTGGTACAGAGATACAGACTGTCTGTAGTGGTACAGAGACAGACTGGCTGTAGTGGTACAGAGACACAGACTGGCTGTAGTGGTACAGAGATACAGACTGTCTGTAGTGGTACAGAGACACAGACTGGCTGTAGTGGTACAGAGACACAGACTGTAGTGGTACAGAGACACAGACTGTCTGTAGTGGTACAGAGACACAGACTGTAGTGGTACAGAGACACAGACTGTAGTGGTACAGAGACACAGACTGTAGTGGTACAGAGACACAGACTGTAGTGGTACAGAGACACAGACTGTCTGTAGTGGTACAGAGATACAGACTGTCTGTAGTGGTACAGAGACACAGACTGTAGTGGTACAGAGACACAGACTGTCTGTAGTGGTACAGAGACACAGACTGTCTGTAGTGGTACAGAGACACAGACTGACTGTAGTAGTACAGAGACACAGACTGACTGTAGTAGTACAGAGACACAGACTGACTGTAGTAGTACAGAGACACAGACTGGCTGTAGTGGTACAGAGACACAGACTGTCTGTAGTAGTACAGAGACACAGACTGTCTGTAGTAGTACAGAGACACAGACTGTCTGTAGTGGTACAGAGATAGACTGTAGTGGTACAGAGACACAGACTGGCTGTAGTGGTACAGAGATACAGACTGTCTGTAGTGGTACAGAGATACAGACTGTAGTGGTACAGAGACACAGACTGACTGTAGTAGTACAGAGACACAGACTGACTGTAGTAGTACAGAGACACAGACTGTCTGTAGTGGTACAGAGACACAGACTGTAGTGGTACAGAGACACAGACTGTCTGTAGTGGTACAGAGACACAGACTGTCTGTAGTGGTACAGAGATACAGACTGTCTGTAGTGGTACAGAGATACAGACTGTAGTGGTACAGAGACACAGACTGTCTGTAGTGGTACAGAGATACAGACTGTAGTGGTACAGAGACACAGACTGTCTGTAGTGGTACTGAGACACAGACTGTCTGTAGTGGTACAGAGACACAGACTGTCTGTAGTGGTACAGAGACACAGACTGGCTGTAGTGGTACAGAGACACAGACTGTCTGTAGTGGTACAGAGACACAGACTGTAGTGGTACAGAGATACAGACTGTAGTGGTACAGAGACACAGACTGTAGTGGTACAGAGATACAGGCTGTCTGTAGTGGTACAGAGACACAGACTGACTGTAGTAGTACAGAGACACAGACTGTCTGTAGTGGTACTGAGACACAGACTGTCTGTAGTGGTACTGAGACACAGACTGACTGTAGTAGTACAGAGACACAGACTGTCTGTAGTGGTACAGAGACACAGACTGACTGTAGTAGTACAGAGACACAGACTGTAGTAGTACAGAGACACAGACTGACTGTAGTAGTACAGAGACACAGACTGTCTGTAGTGGTACAGAGACACAGACTGACTGTAGTAGTACAGAGACACAGACTGTCTGTAGTGGTACAGAGATACAGACTGTCTGTAGTGGTACAGAGACACAGACTGTCTGTAGTGGTACAGAGACAGACTGGCTGTAGTGGTACAGAGACACAGACTGGCTGTAGTGGTACAGAGACACAGACTGGCTGTAGTGGTACATAGATACAGACTGTAGTGGTACAGAGACACAGACTGACTGTAGTAGTACAGAGACACAAACTGTCTGTAGTGGTACAGAGACACAGACTGTCTGTAGTGGTACAGAGACACAGACTGGCTGTAGTGGTACAGAGACACAGACTGGCTGTAGTGGTACAGAGACACAGACTGGCTGTAGTGGTACAGAGATACAGACTGTAGTGGTACAGAGACACAGACTGACTGTAGTAGTACAGAGACACAAACTGTCTGTAGTGGTACAGAGACACAGACTGTCTGTAGTGGTACAGAGACACAGACTGGCTGTAGTGGTACAGAGATACAGACTGTCTGTAGTAGTACAGAGACACAGACTGGCTGTAGTGGTACAGAGACACAGACTGTCTGTAGTGGTACAGAGATACAGACTATCTGTAGTGGTACAGAGACACAGACTGGCTGTAGTAGTACAGAGACACAGACTGACTGTAGTAGTACAGAGACACAGACTGACTGTAGTGGTACAGAGACACAGACTGACTGTAGTGGTACAGAGACACAGACTGGCTGTAGTAGTACAGAGACACAGACTGACTGTAGTGGTACAGAGACACAGACTGGCTGTAGTGGTACAGAGACACAGACTGACTGTAGTAGTACAGAGACACAGACTGACTGTAGTAGTACAGAGACACAGACTGACTGTAGTGGTACAGAGACACAGACTGTCTGTAGTGGTACAGAGATACAGACTGTAGTGGTACAGAGACACAGACTGTCTGTAGTGGTACAGAGATACAGACTGTAGTGGTACAGAGACACAGACTTACTGTAGTAGTACAGAGACACAGACTGTCTGTAGTGGTACAGAGACACAGACTGTCTGTAGTGGTACAGAGATACAGACTGTAGTGGTACAGAGACACAGACTGTAGTGGTACAGAGACACAGACTGTAGTGGTACAGAGAGACAGACTGGCTGTAGTGGTACAGAGACACAGACTGGCTGTAGTAGTACAGAGACACAAACTGTAGTGGTACAGAGACACAGACTGGCTGTAGTGGTACAGAGACACAGACTAACTGTAGTAGTACAGAGACACAAACTTGTAATGTAATGCATGCTTCATCCAGATCTGTACTTTACAAATTTTGGTAGCTTTTGCTCACTGCTGTCTGGCTCTCTGCATACCTACACAAATAGCTTTTGCTCACTGCTGTCTGGCTCTCTGCACACCTACACAGACAGCTTTTGCTCACTGCTGTCTGGCTTTATGCACACCTACACAGACAGCTTTTGCTCACTGCTGTCTGGCTCTCTGCACACCTACACAGACAGCTTTTACTCACTGCTGTCTGGCTCTCTGCACACCTACACAGACAGCTTTTGCTCACTGCTGTCTGGCTCTCTGCACACCTACACAGACAGCTTTTGCTCACTGCTGTCTGGCTCTCTGCACACCTACACAGACAGCTTTTGCTCACTGCTGTCTGGCTCTCTGCACACCTACACAGACAGCTTTTGCTCACTGCTGTCTGGCTCTCTGCACACCTACACAGACAGCTTTTGCTCACTGCTGTCTGGCTCTCTGCACACCTACACAGACAGCTTTTGCTCACTGCTGTCTGGCTCTCTGCACACCTACACAGACAGCTTTTGCTCACTGCTGTCTGGCTCTCTGCACACCTACACAGACAGCTTTTGCTCACTGCTGTCTGGCTCTCTGCACACCTACACAGACAGCTTTTGCTCACTGCTGTCTGGCTCTCTGCACACCTACACAGACAGCTTTTGCTCACTGCTGTCTGGCTTTATGCACACCTACATGTCTCTCTCTCTCTCTCTCTCTCTCTCTCTCTCTCTCTCTCTCTCTCTCTCTCTCTCTCTCTCTCTCTCTCTCTCTCTCTCTCACTCTCTCTCTCTCTCTCTCACTCTCTCTCTCTCTCTCTCTCACTCTCTCTCTCTCTCTCTCACTCTCTCTCTCTCTCTCTCTCTCTCTCTCTCTCTCTCTCTCTCTCTCTCTCTCTCTCTCTCTCTCTCTCTCTCTCTCTCTCTCTCTCTCTCTCTCTCTCTCTCTCTCTCTCTGTCTTGTTACATCTCTTCCTTTGACTCATTTTTTATCTCTATATGTGTGCGTGTGTGTGTGTGCGTGAGTGTGTGCAGAAACTGTCATTATTTAACATTGTTTGGTTTCAGTGTTGAAAATTTTGTGTGTGAGAAATTTGAAGAAAAGGTTTACAGAAAAAAGAATTCATGTTAGTATTTAGGTAAAGCTCTATTTCAGATATGATCGAATCACCTGTTGTACAAGAAGCAAGAATTATGCTTGTGTCTGTTCTTTTTTGTTTGTTGTAATTCATATCATGAGGTTTTTGTACTGGATCTGAGGAGCTGATTGCCTGGATTACTGTTTCAGTGCATTGAGTATGTCAAGTTGTACGCCCCAGTCGTCTTCGAGATTGCTGTCAATGAGCTGGTAAGTCTTTCATAACTTGGCCATCTCCTGCTGGCATGTGTTTCTGTGTACTGCACAGCCGTAATGTACATAACTTAAAGCGATTCAACTTCTTGAATTGTTTCTAATTCTGCTGCAAGTTTCTGCTGTGCAACCTTGCTCCCAGTAACTGTTAATAGATATGTTCCCCCCGTTTTCATCTACTCTTTCTCTCACAAAGAAGGAAGATGAAAGAAAAAATTGAAATGAACAAATCGGTGGATGAATGAATGTTTGAGTGAGCAACTGTTGCAGTGCTCAAGCCCTACCCTGCTGCACATTGCAGGACCCCACCACGGTGTGCACAGCGCTGCAGCTGTGCGTGCAGTCCAAGGCCACGCCTGCGCATCTGGTGCGCGTGTCGCTGAACAAGGCGCCCTTGAATGTCGTCTCCTTCAAGCCCACTGCCAAGAAAGTGAAGCAGGATGGCCCTGGGTGCATTCTGTGCGAGTTTGTCATGAAGGAGATAGACCAGATGCTGAAGCAGAACACATCTGAGGTAAGCGTGGGCAGGGCATGACCACAACTGTGTTGCTATGTTTTCCTCCACCAAGTGAACAGTGGGAAAGCAATGAACATACTTGCTCAGTTCTCCATCTGTCTCATCTTCGTAGAGGCAGGCATGTTTTGTAGAAGCAGGCAGGTGTGGTAGAGGAAGGCAGGTGTGGTAGAGGAAGGCAGGTGTGGTAGAGGAAGGCAGGCTGATTGGTGGAAGGCAGGCTGATTGGTAGAGGCAGGCTGATTGGTAGAGGCAAGCTGATAGGTAGAGGCAGGCTGATAGGTAGAGGCAGGCAGGTTGGTAGAGGCAGGCAGGTTGGTAGAAGCAGGCAGGTTGGTAGAAGCAGGCAGGTGTGGTAGAGGAAGGCAGGTGTGGTAGAGGCAGGCAGATTGGTAGAGGCAGGCTGATAGGTAGAGGCAGGCTGATAGGTAGAGGCAGGCAGATTGGTAGAGGCAGGCTGATAGGTAGAGGCAGGCTGATAGGTAGAGGCAGGCAGGTTGGTAGAGGCGGGCAGGTTGGTAGAGACAGGCATGTTGGTAGAGGCAGGCTGATAGGTAGAGGCAGGCATGTTGGTAGAGGCAGGCAGGTTGGTAGAGGCAAGCTGATAGATAGAGGCAGGCTGATAGGTAGAGGCAGGCTGATAGGTAGAGGCAGGCTGATAGGTAGAGGCAGGCTGATAGATAGAGGCAGGCTGATAGATAGAGGCAGGCTGATAGGTAGAGGCAGGCTGATAGGTAGAGGCAGGCTGATAGGTAGAGGCAGGCTGATAGGTAGAGGCAGGCATGTTGGTAGAGGCAGGCAGGTTGGTAGAGGCAGGCAGGTTGGTAGAGGCAGGCAGGGACACCTGGGGAAAATGTAGCCTTCAGAATGGGCAGTACGTTGTTGTTAAAGTTCTTGTTGTTAAAGGTTTAAAAGTGTGGCATGTTTTCTGCGTGTAATTTCATAGCGTATTTCAGGAATGATGAACTAAAAAAAAAAAAGAGAATGGTCAATTGTTGTAGATGTGATTAAATTGCTTAGTTATGAACAAAGTGTGCATATAACTACAAAATGTCACAGCACACCTACGCAGATGTCATGTTCTTACCTTCTTCCACTGCGGTCCACAGCAAGCCATCATGGCTGCCCTGGACAAGGTGTGCAGCATCCTGCCTGCCACCATCCGTGACGAGTGCGTATCCTTCGTCAACCAGTACGCCCCCGCCATCATTGATCTGCTGGTGCAGGAGGTTGACCCCAAGCAGGTGTGCACCACACTGGGACTCTGCTCCGGAACCTCCACCAATGTCAAGATCGCAACCCCCTTCAAAGGTCAGTGTCTGCAGAAACAACCTTTGACCTTTGCAATTTGATAGATGTAGGACCTCCTTATCCCTGGAAAGGAGGACAAACTCTACAGTTTCAGCACTGAATTAGGAACAAGACACAAGTGTTTGAAAACTAGCTGGTCAATGTCTGGCAGTATGATTGTTCCTGAAAATTGACTCTTGTAGCTGGGGAATAAATGTAATAATTGAAATATGTGGGGTTGATGGCATTAACTTCCTCAGAGTCTGGATCCTATCAAGCTTCCTGGAGACTGGTTGAAGCAGTCATGGCATTTGAGGCCATCTCTAGCTGACACCCCCTGCACATAGGAGGTGCCGTTTCCCCACCCCCACTCCCACATCTCACCAACATGTCCTCTTTCTGTGGTGCTTGCAGTGAAGGATGTGGAGTGTGACCTGTGCCAGGAGCTGATCAACTACATCAACGAGTTCCTCAACGAAAACTCCTCCGTGGCGGAGATTGAGGCACTGCTGGACAAGGTGTGCAACTTCCTGCCTGCCAGCCTCAAGGACCAGGTGGGTGTCCTGTTCTTCCTTCCTTCCCAGGAAATACTTCTAGAAACATTAGCAAGTCATATTGACCACTTTTTGATGTAATAGCTCTACATACAAATGTCCTGCAGATTATGATTATGAGGCTCACCTATTTAAATATTATGAGTTGCAGATCTTGTTAAAGTTGCAATCTTTTCTTTAAAATAGTTTTTGAGATGTTGGATTTTGCTGGGACCGTTAAAAAACAAAACAACTTTTTCTCATCTTACCAGTTGAATATGAGTAAATGTTTGTCATATCTTTCCATTTTGTCATTATCATCACACAGTGGGAAATTTTACCTGTTGTAGACTTGAGATGGTTTGTCAGTCTTTTTTTGCTAGACAAGACTTGTGAGAGTTTTAGTGGATGAGAGTGTGTTTGTCATCAAACAGTGCACGACCCTGGTGTCAGAGTATGGCCCCGTGCTGGTGCAGCTTCTCAAGGAAATGGATGACCCCCTCCAGATTTGCCAGGTGGGTGTCTCCTCCTCTGTCTCTCTCTCTCTCTCTCTCTCTCTCTCTCTCTCTCTCTCTCTCTCTCTCTCTCTCTCTCTCTCTCTCTCTCTCTCTCTCTCTCTCTCTCCCCCTCCCTCCCTCCCTCCCTCCCTCCCTCTCTCTCTCTCTCTCTCTCTCTCTCTCTCTCTCTCTCTCCCTCCCTCCCTCCCTCCCTCCCTCCCTCCCCTCCCTCCCTCCCTCCCTCCCTCCCTCCCTCCCTCCCTCCCTCCCTCCCTCCCTCCCTCCCTCCCTCCCTCTCTCTCTCACTCTCTCTCTCTCTCACTCTCTCTCTCTCTCTCTCTCTCTCTCTCTCTCTCTCTCTCTCTCTCTCTCTCTCTCTCTCTCTCTCTCTCTCTCTCTCTCTCTCTCTCCCTCCATGGTGTGTGTGTTTTGTGTGTCTTCTGTGGGGGTTTTTAATTATGTGTGTGTGTGTGTGTTTGTGTGAGTGAGTGTGTGTGAGTGTGTGTGTGTGTGTGTATGTGTGTGTGTTTGTGTGTGTGTTTGTGTGTGTCTTCTGTGTTTGTGTGTATTTGTGTCTGTGTGTGTGCGTGTTGCCTGCATGTGTAATAGCATGAGTATTTAATCTCTGTGTGTATAGCTATAACATAATTTTGAAAATATGGTCCCTGAATCTATGTAAACTTTCCTGTATTATTTGAGGTGAAAATGCTTTTCTTGGGGAAATAAACATCTTTTCAAGTATAATTCATGCATTCCTTGAAGGGATATGTTTGCTCCAAGCTTGCAAGTTAAGTTTCATCTTTTGTTGTTTATTTTCTTCCATTATACCTTCATCTGTCCATCTGCCTTTCTATCCATTCACCATCCATCTACTTATCCACCTCTCTCATTCCTTCCACTTTTTGTCCATATTTTCAGTATCTATGTTCTCTTTCCTCTCTCCATATCTTCCCATCTTTCATCTTGCCAGTCTAGCATGATAAAAACTGTTCTTCTTTCATCTGTAGCAAGATGTATCTTGCTAAATTATCTGTACCATGGGGAGAAAAAGCAGAACAACTTTGAATTTTTCCCTAACACTGGTGTTGAAACCCATTTGACACTGGTATTGAAGCCCATTTGACACTGGTATTGAAGCCCATTTGACACTAATGTTGAAGCCCATTTGACAGTGGTGTTGAAGCCCATTTGACAGTGGTATTGAAGCCCATTTGACACTGATGTTGAAGCCCATTTGACAGTGGTGTTGAAGCCCATTTGACACTAATGTTGAATCCTATTTGACAGTGGTATTGAAGCCCATTTGACACAGGTGTTGAAGCCCATTTGACACTGGTATTGAAGCCCATTTGACAGTGGTGTTGAAGCCCATTTGACAGTGGTATTGAAGCCCATTTGACATTGGTGTTGAAGCCCATTTGACATTGGTGTTGAAGCCCATTTGACACTGGTGTTGAAGCCCATTTGACATTGGTGTTGAAGCCCATTTGACACTAATGTTGAAGCCCATTTGACAGAGGTGTTGAAGCCCATTTGACACTGGTGTTGAAGCCCATTTGACATTGGTGTTGAAGCCCATTTGACACAGGTGTTGAAGCCCATTTGACACAGGTGTTGAAGCCCATTTGACATTGGTGTTGAAGCCCATTTGACACTGGTGTTGAAGCCCATTTGACATTGGTGTTGAAGCTCATTTGACACTGGTGTTGAAGCCCATTTGACACAGGTGTTGAAGCCCATTTGACACAGGTGTTGAAGCCCATTTGACACTGATGTTGAAGCCCATTTGACACTGGTATTGAAGCCCATTTGACACTGGTATTGAAGCCCATTTGACACTGGTGTTGAGGCCCATTTGACAGTGGTGTTGAAGCCCATTTGACACTGGTGTTGAAGCCCATTTGACACTGGTGTTGAAGCCCATTTGACACTGGTGTTGAAACCCATTTGACACTGGTATTGAAGCCCATTTGACAGTGGTGTTGAAGCCCATTTGACACTGGTGTTGAAGCTCATTTGACACTGGTGTTGAAGCCCATTTGACATTGGTGTTGAAGCCCATTTGACACTGGTGTTGAAGCCCATTTGACACTGGTGTTGAAGCCCATTTGACACTGGTGTTGAAACCCATTTGACACTGGTATTGAAGCCCATTTGACAGTGGTGTTGAAGCGCATTTGACACTGGTGTTGAAGCTCATTTGACACTGGTGTTGAAGCCCATTTGACATTGGTGTTGAAGCCCATTTGACACTGGTGTTGAAGCCCATTTGACATTGGTGTTGAAGCCCATTTGACACTGGTGTTGAAGCCCATTTGACAGTGGTGTGAAGCCCATTTGACACTGGTGTTGAAGCCCATTTGACAGTGGTGTTGAAGCCCATTTGACACTGGTGTTGAAGCCCATTTGACACTGGTGTTGAAGCCCATTTAACACTGGTGTTGAAGCCCATTTGACAGTGGTGTTGAAGCCCATTTGACACTGGTGTTGAAGCCCATTTGACACAGGTGTTGAAGCAGGCCCACTTACCTGACCTTGCTCTGTTTGGATGCAGGCACTGAAGGTGTGCACTGCCACCAAGATGCTGCTGCGTCCCCAGAACAGCCTGCCCCTGCTGGGTGGCAAGGAGTGCACCTGGGGCCCCAGCTACTGGTGTGCCAACCAGGAAAATGCTGCCAAGTGTGGGGTATGTCCTCTCTGTCTGTCTATTTGCTGCAATCTGCCTGCCTCTATGCCTGCTGCTTTCTGTCTGCCTCTCTCTGCCTGCCACTGTCTGCCTCTCTCTGTCTGCCACTCTCTGTCTGCCACTCGCTGTCTGCCACTCTCTGCCTGCCTCTCTCTGCCACTCTCTCTGCCTCTTTCTGTCTGCCTCTCTCTGCCTGCCTCTCTCTGTCTGCCTCTCTCTGTCTGCCTCTCTCTGCCTGCCTCTCTCTGCCTGCCTCTTTCTGCCTGCCTCTCTGTCTGCCTGCCTCTCTCTGTCTGCCACTCTCTGTCTGCCACTCTCTGCCTGCCACTCTCTCTGCCTCTTTCTGTCTGCCTCTCTCTGCCTGCCACTGCCTGCCTGCCACTGCCTGCCTCTCTCTGCCTGCCAGCCACTGCCTGCCTCTCTCTGCCTGCCTCTCTCTGCCACTGTCTGCCTGCCACTGTCTGCCTGCCACTGCCTGTCTCTCTCTGCCACTGTCTGCCTGCCACTGCCTGCCTCTTTCTGTCTGCCTCTCTCTGCCTGCCTCTCTCTGCCTGCCACTGCCTGCCTCTCTCTGCCTGCCTCTTTCTGTCTCTCTCTGCCTGCCTCTCTCTGTCTGCCACTGTCTGCCTGCCTCACTCTGCCTGCCACTGTCTGCCTGCCACTCTCTGCCTCTCTCTGCCTGCCACTGCCTGCCACTGTCTGCCTGCCTCTCTCTGCCTCTTTCTGTCTCTCTCTGTCTGCCACTGTCTGCCTGCCACTGTCTGCCTGCCACTGCCTGCCACTCTGCCTGCCACTGTCTGCCTGCCACTCTCTGCCTGCCACTCTCTGCCTGCCACTGTCTGCCTGCCACTGTCTGCCTGCCACTGCCTGCCACTCTGCCTGCCACTGTCTGCCTGCCACTGCCTGCCTCTCTCTGCCTGCCACTGTCTGCCTGCCCCTGTCTGCCTGCCATTTTCTGTCTGGCTGTCTGTCAACCTCTCTCCTCTGTGAGTTGGCTTTGACCAATGTTATTGAGTGTGGGATTTGGTCTTTTGAAGGCTTGCACATGATGTTCTTTTCGGTTGAGAGATTGTTTATTTGCACGCGCGTAAGTGTGAATGCACGTGTGTTTGTGCATGTGTGTGTGTGTGCATGTGTTCCCAAGTGCAAATGTGGTTTTTCATGTAGATTTTTATTAAGCACTCTAAGAATGTATGTATGATAGTTATTATTTTTCTTGTGATTTCAAGTAATTCAACTCAATTTGTCATGTACCTTCTCCCTTGTTGTCTGCCTGGTAAAATCTAGGCAGGAAAAGTAGTGAAGTAATGTAAATGTCAAATCTCAATCTTGTGTTACTGCCTACATCAGTCGTGTAGACTGTTCAGTGAACAACATCAAAACCCAATCTTGCCTTGCTGCCTACAGAAGGAATTTGAAATGCTCAATATTTTCTTCTCTGTGTGTGCAGGCTGTGGAACACTGCAAGAACCACGTGTGGAACTAAACCTGCAGTCCTCCACACCTGAGGAAGAAGTTGCTGTGAAATACTGGAGAATGGACACACCTGGAGAGAAGCAACATCAGGAACCATTGAAAGGTGGTTTGCCTCACCATCAATCTTTCAAAAAAAAGATTTTTTTAAAAATGGGAGTATATTTTCAGTCACAAGGGGTTAAGTGGGAGTTTTTCCATCACGTTTCATGTCTTCTAAGCTGTACATATGTGTCCATTGCTGCAGACTTTGCTCTAGCTGTAGGAATGTGTTGTGATCATGATCGCTGGAATCCTTCACAGATAATGTAAGATTTAGTTTTCGTGGAATCCCTTGAATGTGTATTACAGATAAATTGCACTTGTGTTCAGAGTGACACTGATCTGTTTGGTAGGTAGCAGTAGTAATTGAAGCACAGAAAACTTGTCTGTCCGTGTATTGATGGACTTATCTGTCCATTTCGTTGGAGTGTGTGTGTGAAGATTGTTTTGGAAAGTTGTACATAGATGTGATAAATATTTGCACAGATATGCTCTATCACAGTTGCTCATGTTGTACAATTAAAGTTGTGCTTCACTTAATTATGATCTGGATTTGCTCTCTCTGGTTTTGAATATGCCACCTAAAACATGACAAAACTATTCTTACATTTAGATTTTTAAAAGTTTCTCACGATTTTTCTCACATATTTAGGCTAGTTCATGAAAAGACACTAAAAGATTTGAATAAACACATTCCTTTTCCAACTTATGGTATGGACTTGTTTGTTGGTATGAGAAGCATTTTTGACTCACATGCGAAGCAAAAGTGAGTCTATGTACTGAGTCGTGTCGTCCATCCGTCCGGGCGTCCGTAAAAAACTTAAACGTTGGATTTTTCTCGGAGACTATTAAGTCTATCAACACCAAATGTGGCATGATGGTGTATGATGGCAAGGCCTCAAAAACCATACATAGTGACTTGACCTTGCTTCAAGGTCAAGGTCACAGGAGCCATAAATGTGGTCTCAAAAACAGTCATTTTTCACATTTTCCCAATTTTCTCCCACGTTATTGAGAATGGCGACCTTAGCTACAAGTGGTATATAGGTCAAAGCAAGCCCTATCTTTTGATACCAGTTTGGTTGACCTTGTTTCAAGGTCAAGGTCACAGGAGCTCTTCAAAGTTGGATTGTATACATATTTTGAAGTGACCTTGACCCTGAACTATGGAAGATAACTGTTTCAAACTTAATAATTATGTGGGGCACATGTTATACTTTCATCATGAGACACATTTGGTCACATATCATCAAGGTCAAGGTCACTTTGACCCTTATGAAATGTGACCAAAATGGGGTAGTGAACCACTAAAAGTGACTATATCTCATGGTAGAAAGTGCCAATAAGCACCATTGTTCTTCCTATGTCTTGAATTAACAGCTTTGTGTTGCATGACCCAAGGTCAAGGTCACACGTATTTTGGTAGGAAAAATGTGTAAAGCATTTCTTCGTGTATGATGTCATTGGTAGGTTTAGTTGTTTGACCTTGACCTTGAAGGTCACCTGAAGGTCAAGGTCATATAAAGGTCAAGGTCAAGCATGTGAGTCGTATGGGCTTTGCCCTTCTTGTTTGTTTGAAGCTGTAAGGAGTTTGGAGTATCTGTTCACTGAACAATGGACATCAAAATAGACTGCTGTGTGTGCAGCACTGCAGGGAGTTTGGAACTGGGATGGAAAAGCATTTGCACTTCTCTTTACGTGCATTGACTGTCTGGCGTGTGTGTGTCCGTGTGTTTCTGTCTGTGTGTGCGAGTGTGTGTGTCCGTGCATGTCTGTGTCCGTCCGTGTGTGTCCATGTGTGTTTGAGTCCGTGTGTGTGTCTGTGTGAGAACAAAGAAAGGGGGTGGACCACAGGGAGATTTCTGCAAAGTGTTTTATTTCAAACGAGTACAAAGCTTGACTATTAGTCATACAAATATGACACTGTTTCCAAGGTAAGTAGCAGTCAAGAGGAACATGGACACCTGCTGTCTCCTTGAAATCTCATGCTGAACACTTACACAATCGGTGAATTTCAGTCCTTGGAATGATGTACAATGATATACAAACAAATTCCTTTTGCCTTAGAAAACTGAAAAATTACAAACCAGTAGAACATCTTACTGCAAGAGTGAAATGTTCACAACATCTGTAGGTGTTTTGAAAGGCCAGCAACTGTTGCCACACGAGAAATGCTGATGTCAGAATACTGGACATGGGTGACTGCCTCACTCCATGCAGGAGGAAGAGGGAATTCCCATCTCCTCAGCTTATCTGCTCAAGGTTAAGAACAGGAATCTTTGGGACCACAGGATCAGAAATTTGTAAGCTGAAAGCACTGGCCATCTTTCCATGTCAAATGGCAAGCTGTACAAGAGAAAATGGCTTACTTGTGCCTTTCTCGTGGATAAAACACGTAGCATTCATCTTTTTCTCAAAAACACAAGAAAGAACTTAAGAAGAAGAAAAAATATTGCCTTTGTCTAATGTTGAGAGAATCATCGATTTAATGTCTGATAAATGTATAAATTTGAATAATGTAGCTTGTCAGGCAAATATTCTGTGTCTAGTCAAGACAGGAGAACTTGCATGGTGGACTGCCCATGTACGCTAGTCTTTGACGTAGGTCAAATGACACAAAAATTAAGCAAACTTTCCTGTTCCTAAACTGTACGTTGCAAGTGAGGTGCAGACACCACCACCAAACAGCAATGGTATTGAAAAAAGACATTAATTTAGGCAAATAAAAAGTTTCGACCCATGTCACATGTATAACAAGTGATCAAACTGTCATTAGTTCCAAGATGGAAATGGGCAAAATCTTCTGATTCATCAAGATTTGCAATGATGCAAATCAATGGATAAAAATTTCAGTAGCATAGTACAACACCCTCCATATCTCTATTTACTTCAAAGGGTTATTACACATGAATTAGTATGACAAAAGATTAGACTCGCTTTCAGACTCATAAAAATGTTACACATGCATAAAAAAAACATGCATGCACACAGGCATGCACACACACGTCAAAACAATGAAGACACTAAGCAAGTAAAATGACAGCAGGGGGAAACTGAAAATATGATGTCTAAACCCAATGCCATGGGCCGCTTTGTTCAGTTTGCCAGAGAATTCACTCCGTCCTGCGAGAAGTGTTTCCATTCACAATACGTGGGTGCTTGCCAGCACCTCACACAGCCTTACATTCACAGTACGTGGGTGCTTGCCAGAACCTCACACAGCCTTCCATTCACAGTACGTGGGTGCTTGCCAGAACCTCACACAGCCTTCCATTCACATTACGTGGGTGCTTGCCAGCACCTCACACAGCCTTCCATTCACAGTACGTGGGTGCTTGCCAGAACCTCACACAGCCTTCCATTCACAGTACGTGGGTGCTTGCCAGAACCTCACACAGCCTTACATTCACAATACGTGGGTGCTTGCCAGAACCTCACACAGCCTTCCATTCACAGTACGTGGGTGCTTGCCAGAACCTCACACAGCCTTCCATTCACAATACGTGGGTACTTGCCAGAACCTCACACAGCCTTCCATTCACAATACGTGGGTGCTTGCCAGAACCTCACACAGCCTTACATTCACAATACGTGGGTGCTTGCCAGAACCTCACACAGCCTTCCATTCACAATACGTGGGTGCTTGCCAGAACCTCACACAGCAATACATTCACAATATGTGGGTACTTGCCAGAACCTCACGCAGCCTTCCATTCACAATACGTGGGTGTTTGCCAGAACCTCACACAGCCTTACATTCACAATACGTGGGTGCTTGCCAGAACCTCACACAGCAATACATTCACAATATGTGGGTACTTGCCAGAACCTCACACAGCCTTCCATTCACAATACGTGGGTGCTTGCCAGAACCTCACACAGCCTTACATTCACAATACGTGGGTGCTTGCCAGAACCTCACACAGCCTTACATTCACAATACGTGGGTGCTTGCCAGAACCTCACACAGCCTTACATTCACAATACGTGGGTACTTGCCAGAACCTCACACAGCCTTACATTCACAATACGTGGGTGCTTGCCAGAACCTCACACAGCCTTCCATTCACAATACGTGGGTGCTTGCCAGAACCTCACACAGCCTTACATTCACAATATGTGGGTACTTGCCAGAACCTCACACAGCCTTCCATTCACAATACGTGGGTGCTTGCCAGAACCTCACACAGCCTTACATTCACAATACGTGGGTACTTGCCAGAACCTCACACAGCCTTACATTCACAATACGTGGGTGCTTGCCAGAACCTCACACAGCCTTACATTCACAATACGTGGGTGCTTGCCAGAACCTCACACAGCCTTCCATTCACAATACGTGGGTGCTTGTCAGAACCTCACACAGCCTTCCATTCACAGTACGTGGGTGCTTGCCAGAACCTCACACAGCCTTACATTCACAGTACGTGGGTGCTTGCCAGAACCTCACACAGCCTTCCATTCACAATACGTGGGTGCTTGCCAGAACCTCACACAGCAATACATTCACAATATGTGGGTACTTGCCAGAACCTCACACAGCCTTCCATTCACAGTACGTGGGTGCATGCCAGAACCTCACACAGCCTTACATTCACAATACGTGGGTGCTTGCCAGAACCTCACACAGCCTTCCATTCACAGTACGTGGGTGCATGCCAGAACCTCACACAGCCTTACATTCACAATACGTGGGTGCTTGCCAGAACCTCACACAGCCTTACATTCACAATACGTGGGTGCTTGCCAGAACCTCACACAGCCTTACATTCACAATACGTGGGTACTTGCCAGAACCTCACACAGCCTTACATTCACAATACGTGGGTGCTTGCCAGAACCTCACACAGCCTTACATTCACAATACGTGGGTGCTTGCCAGAACCTCACACAGCCTTACATTCACAGTACGTGGGTGTTTGCCAGAACCTCACACAGCCTTACATTCACAGTACGTGGGTGCTTGCCAGAACCTCACGCAGCCTTCCATTCACAGTACGTGGGTGCTTGCCAGAACCTCACACAGCCTTACATTCACAATACGTGGGTGCTTGCCAGAACCTCACACAGCCTTCCATTCACAGTACGTGGGTGCTTGCCAGCACCTCACACAGCCTTACATTCACAGTACGTGGGTGCTTGCCAGAACCTCACACAGCCTTCCATTCACAATACGTGGGTGCTTGTCAGAACCTCACACAGCCTTCCATTCACAGTACGTGGGTGCTTGCCAGAACCTCACACAGCCTTACATTCACAGTACGTGGGTGCTTGCCAGAACCTCACACAGCCTTCCATTCACAATACGTGGGTGCTTGCCAGAACCTCACACAGCAATACATTCACAATATGTGGGTACTTGCCAGAACCTCACACAGCCTTCCATTCACAGTACGTGGGTGCATGCCAGAACCTCACACAGCCTTACATTCACAATACGTGGGTGCTTGCCAGAACCTCACACAGCCTTCCATTCACAGTACGTGGGTGCATGCCAGAACCTCACACAGCCTTACATTCACAATACGTGGGTACTTGCCAGAACCTCACACAGCCTTACATTCACAATACGTGGGTACTTGCCAGAACCTCACACAGCCTTACATTCACAATACGTGGGTGCTTGCCAGAACCTCACACAGCCTTCCATTCACAATACGTGGGTGCTTGCCAGAACCTCACACAGCCTTACATTCACAGTACGTGGGTGTTTGCCAGAACCTCACACAGCCTTACATTCACAGTACGTGGGTGCTTGCCAGAACCTCACGCAGCCTTCCATTCACAGTACGTGGGTGCTTGCCAGAACCTCACACAGCCTTACATTCACAATACGTGGGTGCTTGCCAGAACCTCACACAGCCTTCCATTCACAGTACGTGGGTGCTTGCCAGCACCTCACACAGCCTTACATTCACAGTACGTGGGTGCTTGCCAGAACCTCACACAGCCTTCCATTCACAATACGTGGGTGCTTGCCAGAACCTCACAGCCTTCCATTCACAATACGTGGGTGCTTGCCAGAACCTCACACAGCCTTCCATTCACAGTACGTGGGTGCTTGCCAGAACCTCACACAGCCTTACATTCACAATTCGTGGGTGCTTGCCAGAACCCCACACAGCCTTACATTCAACATACGTGGGTGCTTGCCAGAACCTCACGCAGCCTTACATTCACAATACGTGGGTGCTTGCCAGAACCTCACACAGCCTTACATTCACAGTACGTGGGTGCTTGCCAGAACCTCACACAGCCTTACATTCACAATACGTGGGTGCTTGCCAGAACCTCACACAGCCTTCCATTCACAATACGTGGGTGCTTGCCAGAACCTCACACAGCCTTACATTCACAATACGTGGGTGCTTGCCAGAACCTCACACAGCCTTCCATTCACAATACGTGGGTGCTTGCCAGAACCTCACACAGCCTTACATTCACAATACGTGGGTACTTGCCAGAACCTCACACAGCCTTACATTCACAATACATGGGTGCTTGCCAGAACTTCACACAGCCTTACAGGTGGCCTTGCTTGATCGTGCCTGGACAAAGTTTAGACTCCCACAAGTGTCAGACACTATGAAAAATGTCTCGATCATTCACTTGAACAACAGTTTGTCAAAAGGAGCTTTTGATAGCTCCCTTGCACCTTCATCAGCAGTACGGTAATCGATGGAGTGACCCCGAGATGCACTCAAGTTGGCCTAGCAGCATAGACACCATTAGATGTGGCTGATATTGAAATAGCACCTCTTTCACCAGAGTTTCAACAACATTTTTCTCGTTATCTTGTGAGTCTGAAGTCTCATAAGTAATCATTCCACAAGCAGGAGGCATGTTTTTACATGTTTGTATTGGAAAGACATTTACACAAAGAACTAATCAAACTTGTGACTCGCTGGGTAAGTATCAACACTTGTATCCATTAAAAGTGTCAAATTTTCTGTATAAATGTGACGGAGATTAATGTGCAAGCACTCCATACAAATCTCTCAGCAGGATGAATATAGAACTTTCCCAAGTTGGTCACTCACACTATTGCCCTCAGAATGTCAGCATAATCAAAATCATTCAGTACTGCAGCCTGCTGAAGCAGACAAAACTTTTTTCTCCTGCATTTAAACAAACCACTGCGTACTGAAGTGTGCAAGTTGTTCATGCATGTGATGGTGAAATCTGAGGCGGAGGAAGACAAATGTCGACTTCAGAGCCCAAGCAGCTGCTGGCTGGCATCCACTATCAACATTTCCTCTGCAGTTTGAGCTCACAGTGACTGCACCGACAAGAGGTGGGCCCTCAGACAGACAGCTTGACAGACCTATCTAGTCCGGTCTGTATCGAGGCTATTTCAAATTGCATTCCAAGTGATGATGCAAACCATTGATCAAACTGCAAGAATTCAAGTCCTTGCTTTCCCTTCAGCTGGGGTTCCCCAAGCAGCATTGACCCTTGGCAAGGATTTTTTTCTGTTGTTGTTGCCAACAGGCAGTCAGTGACTGATGCAGCATTTACCCTTGGCAAGGTTTTTTTTCTGCTGTTGATGCCAACAGGCAGTCAGTGACTGATGCAGCATTTACCTTTGGCAAGGATTTTTTTTCCTGCTGTTGTTGCCAACAGTCAGTCAGTGACTGACGCAGCATTTACTCTTGGCAAGGATATTTTGGCCTGCTGTTGATGCCAACAGCCAGTCAGTGACTGATGCAGCATTTACCCTTGGCAGGGATAGTGGGTTTGGACACAGCCGTATCTGGGGAGGTTTGGACATCAGGAGCAGCTTCTGAGTTGGCAGGGCGGGGAGGGGTGACTTGTCCAGGGAAGGCGTCTATGCTGCTGTTGGTGTCCATGTTGCTGTCTGAGCTCCCGTCCACCACAGCAGCCCCTGCCCTGGAAGTAACCCTGTCAGCACCAGCACTGCCAGATTCAGCATCAGCAACCATGGTGCTGCTGTCTTCGTTGTCTGCAGCAACCATTGCATGGTCAACATTGTTGTTTTTGTTCATGATGTCCTCGCTGGACCGAACTGCCCTGTTCTCCCCCTGACCCGTCTGCTCACCAGCACCCAGGGACTGATCTGGAAGGGTCAAGGCCATGGACACCTTGGCGACCCTGAGAAAGTTTTCTGCCTGGGCGGCCAGCTCCTCCAGCTGTTTGATCTTGGGGTCAAGGTGAACGCCAAGCCACTCTGCCACTGTGTCTGGGAAGAAGACCGCTTCCAGCGCTGGCACCAGGCGTCCCCTCAGGTCCGCAAAGCGCATCAGCAGGCTGCAGGAGCAGGCAGTTAAGTTTTTTAGTTTATCCCTCCCTCCCTCCCTCCCTTCATCCATCCATCCCTCCATTCCTCCCTCCCTACCTCCCTCCCTCCTTCCATCCATCCATCTACACTACACACAAAAAGTTAAGGAGCGGTATGAAAATTTGCTATAAAAGCTGAACGAGTATTGAGGAACCATATACATATGGTCGGAAAGGACATTCAATCTTCTTTATGATCCCGTTTACAGATCACGATTATCTTAACGCAGCGCTGCGCAGCTGGGCGTCAAAGTGAGTACCCCCCGAAAATGAACTTGCAAAACGACTTTTTTCCGATTCTTAAATTCATAAAAGAATCAGATGCAACAGTATTTTGTAAAACGAAACGTCAAACGATAGCGCAACCATTGATCTTTAAGACAACATGCGTTTTGAAGAGAAAGCAAAAAGGGTGTGTCTTCTACGGGCTTTGAAAGACAGGAGGCGTTAACACGTTTTGCAGGCAAAAACGCTGGTTTTAAGGCCTTTTTTCCTGGGTGACAGTGCGGTATTGTCCATATCTCAGCGTGTTTACAAGATACAGCAATGAAGCTTGGCAGTCATAAAAATATTTTTTTTGCATAGACGCTCATAAAAAATTATGTCAATACCTTAAATGTGCAAGTGTCTACAAGCATCTTAAGGCGGTACTTTAAGGTCGGCGCTGAAATAAAAGTTATGAATGGGAAAATGTTGGGCTTCTGCATACACATAAACAATGTTTTAAGGTACCTACGTCTTCAATTTTATTAACTTCAAACCACGGGCTGAGTGCATGGACAAGTTTGAAATTGGGGTAATGTTTTTTTCGTTTCATGATAGAGACTCGTTCTTTATTCTTTGTAAAGTCAGACAACTCTTCCCCTAAACATTGTCAGATGTAAACATTGAGTTTAACTCTGTCCATGCGCTCAGCTCGTGGTTCGAAGTTAATAAAATTTAAGACGTAGGTACCTTGAAACGTTATTTATGTGCATGCAGAAGCCCAATTTTTTCCCATTCATAACTTTTGTTTCAGCACCGACCTTAAATTACCGCCTTAAGATGCTTGTAGACACTTGCACTTTTAAGGTATTGACATAATTTCTGGTGAGTGTCTAGACAAAAAACTTTTTTTAATGACTGCCAAGTTTCATTGCTGTATCTTGTAAACATGCTGATATATGGACAATAACGCACTGTCACCCAGGAAAAAAGGCCTTAAAACCAGCGTTTTTGCCTGCAAAACGTGTTAACGCCTCCTGTCTTTCAAAGCCTGTAGAAGACACACCCTTTTTGCTATCTCTTCAAAACGCATGTTGTCTTAAAGATAAATGGTTGGGCTATCGTTTGATGTTTAGTTTTACAAAATACTGTTGCATCTGATTCTTTTATGAATTTAAGAATCGGAAAAAAGTCGTTTTGCAAGTTCATTTTCGGGGGGTACTCACTGTGAAGCCCAGCTGCGCAGCGCTGAGTTAAGATAATCGTGTTTTTGTAACGGGATCATAAAGAAGAATGAATGTCCTTTCCGACCATATGTGTATGGTTCCTCAATACTCGTTCAGCTTTTATAGCAAATTTTCATACCGCTCCTTAACTTTTTGTGTGTAGTGTATACTTATTTGTTTGTTTATTCATTAATAACAGGCATAAAAGCTTTTTTGGTAAACATCAAGCACGAGCACAAAACATTCTCTGTTGCAAGCTCATTTATGAAGGGGACTCGGTCAAAAAGAGAAGTTAAGGCCACCAAGCATTTGAAGCTCATATGCCAGGAAGGGTGAACTTTTTCAGATGTGCAAACATGATGGAAATGGGAGATCTAGATGAGATTTTCTGTCAAGTTTTCATTTTCAAGTGCCTTGCTGTAGTGCAGAATTCAGTCTCACTATTTTGACATGCATTGATCAGCTATTCTTGGTCAACAGGGGAATGAAAAAACCTTTTCCTTTAAAGGTCAACACAATCTGTGAAGGGGAAACATTAAAGTAATTTGAGTTATAAAAAGGCATTTGTCATCATAGCACCTATTTCTGGTTTAACAGGCTTGCAAAATGATCATGCCAAAGTTTAAGTAAAAATCTGAGTTGCTGGAAAGATACATACAATACCATTGCAAAGTATGTGATTCTTCCATGAAAATGTTACATTAGTGATCATTTCGTTAGCTGAGAGCAGTGACCCATGAAAATGACTACAAGTGTACTCACTAGTACAGATAGCTCAGGATGACTATGACACAAAGAGAAAGCACTCACTAGTACAGGTAGCTCAGGATGATTACAACACAAAGAGGAAGCACTCACTAGTACAGGTAGCTCAGGATGATTACAACACAAAGAGAAAGCACTCACTAGTACAGGTAGCTCAGGATGATTACAACACAAAGAGGAAGCACTCACTAGTACAGGTAGCTCAGGATGATTACAACACAAAGAGAAAGCACTCACTAGTACAGGTAGCTCAGGATGATTACAACACAAAGAGAAAGCACTCACTAGTACAGGTAGCTCAGGATGATTACAACACAAAGAGAAAGCACTCACTAGTACAGGTAGCTCAGGATGATTACAACACAAAGAGAAAGCACTCACTAGTACAGGTAGGTCAGGATGATTACAACACAAAGAGAAAGCACTCACTAGTACAGGTAGCTCAGGATGATTACAACACAAAGAGAAAGCACTCACTAGTACAGGTAGCTCAGGATGATTACAACACAAAGAGAAAGCACTCACTAGTACAGGTAGCTCAGGATGATTACAACACAAAGAGGAAGCACTCACTAGTACAGGTAGCTCAGGATGATTACAACACAAAGAGAAAGCACTCACTAGTACAGGTAGCTCAGGATGATTACAACACAAAGAGAAAGCACTCACTAGTACAGGTAGCTCAGGATGATTACAACACAAAGAGAAAGCACTCACTAGTACAGGTAGCTCAGGATGATTACAACACAAAGAGAAAGCACTCACTAGTACAGGTAGCTCAGGATGATTACAACACAAAGAGAAAGCACTCACTAGTACAGGTAGCTCAGGATGATTACAACACAAAGAGAAAGCACTCACTAGTACAGGTAGCTCAGGATGATTACAACACAAAGAGAAAGCACTCACTAGTACAGGTAGCTCAGGATGATTACAACACAAAGAGGAAGCACTCACTAGTACAGGTAGCTCAGGATGATTACAACACAAAGAGAAAGCACTCACTAGTACAGGTAGCTCAGGATGATTACAACACAAAGAGAAAGCACTCACTAGTACAGGTAGCTCAGGATGATTACAACACAAAGAGAAAGCACTCACTAGTACAGGTAGCTCAGGATGATTACAACACAAAGAGAAAGCACTCACTAGTACAGGTAGCTCAGGATGATTACAACACAAAGAGGAAGCACTCACTAGTACAGGTAGCTCAGGATGATTACAACACAAAGAGAAAGCACTCACTAGTACAGGTAGCTCAGGATGATTACAACACAAAGAGAAAGCACTCACTAGTACAGGTAGCTCAGGATGATTACAACACAAAGAGAAAGCACTCACTAGTACAGGTAGCTCAGGATGATTACAACACAAAGAGAAAGCACTCACTAGTACAGGTAGCTCAGGATGATTACAACACAAAGAGAAAGCACTCACTAGTACAGGTAGCTCAGGATGATTACAACACAAAGAGAAAGCACTCACTAGTACAGGTAGCTCAGGATGATTACAACACAAAGAGAAAGCACTCACTAGTACAGGTAGCTCAGGATGATTACAACACAAAGAGAAAGCACTCACTAGTACAGGTAGCTCAGGATGATTACAACACAAAGAGAAAGCACTCACTAGTACAGGTAGCTCAGGATGATTACAACACAAAGAGAAAGCACTCACTAGTACAGGTAGCTCAGGATGATTACAACACAAAGAGAAAGCACTCACTAGTACAGGTAGCTCAGGATGATTACAACACAAAGAGAAAGCACTCACTAGTACAGGTAGCTCAGGATGATTACAACACAAAGAGAAAGCACTCACTAGTACAGGTAGCTCAGGATGATTACAACACAAAGAGAAAGCACTCACTAGTACAGGTAGCTCAGGATGATTACAACACAAAGAGAAAGCACTCACTAGTACAGGTAGCTCAGGATGATTACAACACAAAGAGAAAGCACTCACTAGTACAGGTAGCTCAGGATGATTACAACACAAAGAGAAAGCACTCACTAGTACAGGTAGCTCAGGATGATTACAACACAAAGAGAAAGCACTCACTAGTACAGGTAGCTCAGGATGACTATGACACAAAGAGAAAGCACTCACTAGTACAGGTAGCTCAGGATGATTACAACACAAAGAGAAAGCACTCACTAGTACAGGTAGCTCAGGATGATTACAACACAAAGAGGAAGCACTCACTAGTACAGGTAGCTCAGGATGATTACAACACAAAGAGAAAGCACTCACTAGTACAGGTAGCTCAGGATGACTATGACACAAAGAGAAAGCACTCACTAGTACAGGTAGCTCAGGATGATTACAACACAAAGAGAAAGCACTCACTAGTACAGGTAGCTCAGGATGATTACAACACAAAGAGAAAGCACTCACTAGTACAGGTAGCTCAGGATGACTATGACACAAAGAGAAAGCACTCACTAGTACAGGTAGCTCAGGATGACTATGACACAAAGAGAAAGCACTCACTAGTACAGGTAGGTCAGGATGATTACAACACAAAGAGAAAGTACTCACTAGTACAGGTAGCTCAGGATGATTACAACACAAAGAGGAAGCACTCACTAGTACAGGTAGCTCAGGATGATTACAACACAAAGAGGAAGTACTCACTAGTACAGGTAGCTCAGGATGATTACAACACAAAGAGGAAGCACTCACTAGTACAGGTAGCTCAGGATGACTATGACACAAAGAGAAAGCACTCACTAGTACAGGTAGCTCAGGATGATTACAACACAAAGAGAAAGTACTCACTAGTACAGGTAGCTCAGGATGATTACAACACAAAGAGAAAGCACTCACTAGTACAGGTAGCTCAGGATGATTACAACACAAAGAGAAAGCACTCACTAGTACAGGTAGCTCAGGATGACTATGACACAAAGAGAAAGCACTCACTAGTACAGGTAGGTCAGGATGATTACAACACAAAGAGAAAGCACTCACTAGTACAGGTAGCTCAGGATGATTACAACACAAAGAGAAAGCACTCACTAGTACAGGTAGCTCAGGATGGAGTCGACGTGTAGAGGGTTGCAATGCAGTCTTGCCATGAGGTAGGGATGTGTCCACGTGAACACCCTGTAACATTCAGCAAGACTTCTTTTCAGCAGTCAACAAACAGAGCTCCCCCCTCAAAGCAAGAAAATCACAATTGCAGAATGCTGGCAAAGGTCACATATCAAAAGATGTCACCACTTATCTAAAATACAGCAATTTACTGTTGCCAGTTAAAATATTCTAAAAATGAAAAAAAAACATCCACATTTGAAGAAAGCTGTGCGTGCTGCAACAGCGAAAGCTATTCACGGTGGGTGTGACTTACTTGTCCCCATAGAAGTTTTCCTTGAAGTCCAGGGCAAGGGTCGCAAACTCCTGCATGCAGACATAGACAGAACTGCCAGGAAAGTCACAAGTCGGGGGCTGCTGCCTGTCAAATTGAAAATGTTGTTTTCACAACATCTAAGGCAACAGACCTATGAGTTATTTTCTTTCAAACATATGAAATCACTATAAATAAGAAAAAAACACACGACAAACACCAAAATCAAAGGCTTTCGGGCACACGCCCTTCTTCAGTGAACGATGCAGAAACATAAATGATGCAACACGTGACGTAAAAAAACTTTAGAATGACATGACGGAGGCACTCCAGAACTCTCCCCCTCCTCTCTCTCCCTCTCTCTTTGAGCAGTCATCAATCAGAGGACGTGACAAACTTCTCCTGCCTCAGCCTCGCATCGATTTGTTCAAATCGAGCCTATCTTACTCTGGGGCTGCTCTGTGGAATACACTGCCTGATGACATAAAATGTATCAAATCTTTGCCTATGTTCAAAGACAAAATTCGCATTATTCTCAGGCATCATCCTATGACATAGTTTTCCACGCTTTCATCTGGCGTCTAGACAGTGGAACGGCTAAGTGTGTATTTGTGTATGTTGTCCATTTCTCACATATATGCTTACTTCAGGCCTCCCCTGCGGAACTATCGAGGGGTTCCGGCTGATTGGGGGTGGGGGAGTAGGGGAGGGAGTGTACACCAAGAGGCTAGGACCTACTTGTATGTTATTTGTTTTTAACATTTGGATGTTTAGAAAATTGTTTTTTATGCATATGTCATTGTAGTTGATTCAAGTTCCATATTTAAAATTTGCTTCTCTGGTACACTATCTACCCATTTTTAGTATGTTTAAGAAATTGTACATGTATAATTCTTGCGATAATTATAATGACTCTCTCTCTCTCTCTCTCTCTCTCTCTCTCTCTCTCTCTCTCTCTCTCTCCTCCCTCCCTCCCTCCCTCCCTCCCTCTCCCCCACCCTCTCCCCAACCCTCTCTATCCAACCCACCAACCTTCTTCCCTTCCTCCCCCTTTCCCCAGCTACCCCCCCCCCACCTTCTTCCCTTCCTCCCCCTTTCCCCAGCTACCCCACCTCTCTCTCTCTCTCTCTCTCTCTCTCTCTCTCTCTCTCTCTCTCTCTCTCTCTCTCTCTCTCTCTCACCACATTTGAATTTTTGCCTCAAGGGCTGAATGTAAGAAAGGCACTACTGCCTAATTCACTACCCTTGTAAAATAAAGTTCGTTCGTTCGTTCGTTCGTTCTCTCTCTCTCTCTCTCTCTCTCTCTCTCTCTATCTCTATCTTTCTCTATCTCTTTCTCTCTCTCTCTCTCTCTCTCTCTCTCTCTCTCTCTCTCTCTCTCTCTCTCTCTCTCTCTCTCTCCCTCCCTCTCTCTCCACCACCCTCATCCAAAAAATGTTCTAGCCCGAGTTCTCGGAGCCCGAGCTCTCTCAGCGTCCAGTGTCCAGAGTGTTCTCTCTCTCTCTCTCTCTCTCTCTCTCTCTCTCTCTCTCTCTCTCTCTCTCTTTCTCTCTCTCTCTCTATCTCCCTCCAACTCTCTCTCTCTCTCTCTAACTCTCTCTCTCTCTCTCTCTCTCTCTCTCTCTCTCTCTCTCTCTCTCTCTCTCAGTGTTCATAGTTCCATCTATCTCTCTCTCTCTCAAACACATTCAGTCCTTCAGGGTAGTTGGTGCGCATCTTGAAGCGCCAGAACTTCTCTCTCCGCTTTCAGATGTTAGCATCGTCCACATGTATCTTCTCAATAATGGTCACTCTCATGTGGGAGAGACAGTGCCCAGGGGACCTGAAGTGCTTAGCCACTAGGGTGTCTATGTCATTGCGGATGGCGTGCGTGTGTCCGTAAAACCTTCTACGGATGGTCTGGCCAGTCTCACCCACATACTGCCTGTCGTGACACTGTTCACAGTCAATGAGATAGATGACGTTGGTTGACGTGCACGACAAGCAGTCTCTGATGTGGAAAGACTGGCCAGTGATGACGCTGCGGAAGGTGGTAGTGTCCTGCAGGTATCTCTTACACAGTACACATTTGGGGCATGGGTGACACCCGATGTTGGTCTCCTGAGCCAAAGTACGGGGGAAGGGGAGGGTCGAGGGCATCAGCAGTTTTCTTAGATTGAAACAATTTCTTTCTCCTACAATAGGCGGGTTTGGAGCTGCCCGTCTCATCCGCGTGCTAGTGTGGAGCACCGGCAGAAACTGTTTCAGCCACTGGCTCAGAGGCGGGTTGTTAGGGTTGTGACGAATCACAAACGGCACTCTGTCTGCACCCTCAGCTTCTCTTCGAGCATACTGAAGAGTAGATGCTCGAGTCCTGGCTGCCACTTTTTTCACAGCTGCCTCAGTCAGTCCTACGGGATAGCCTCTCTTTTTTAACTTCTTTTTTAGTTCATCACATCTGCGTCCGAACGTATAGTCTTCGGAGCAGATGCGACGCAGACGTAAGCACTGGCTGTAGGGGATGCTGCGAGGACAGTGACGAGGGTGGCATGAGTGGAAGGGTAGAATCATGGCAGCATCTGTGGGCTTCACGTAGAGGTCAGTGACCAAATGTCCCTCAGAAGTGATGGAAAGGCTTACATCCTGGTATGGCACACTGGTTCTCCCATAGCTGTAGGTGAACTTTCTGCTCGGGTGTTGATCATTCAGCCACTCCATGAATTTCACCAGTTCATCTTGGCCACAGAACCAGAGAGTGATGATGTCATCAATGTATCTTTTCCAAATCTCTGGATCTATGGCCCAAGGACAACGGGTCAAGACGTCACTCTCCAGCCACCCTATGAAAATGTTGGCAATCGTAGGAGCCATGGGGGTCCCCATAGCAGTTCCGAAGATCTGCTTGTAGACCTGACCGTCAAACTGGAAGATGTTGTTTTTCAGGACGTGGTTGATGATTTTCAGAAGCAAGTCTTTTGGTGGAGCTTCGGGAACCAGCTGCTGTCTCATATAAAATCAACAACTTTCTGCACACTTGCTCACTCTTTTACATCTCTGCTTCTCTCTACATGCCTTCTACCAACATCCCACACGAGACGCGGGAAACAGTACTGCAGTTGGACAGGACCAGAAAGCAAACAAGGACGTCACTTCCAGTTCATTAGAACTTGTCATTCGAGACAAATGTGGAAATACCACCTGGTGTACCCTTGCTTGCCATTTTTCAACACCCTATGGCCCCCATTCCTCACCTCACCCCCACAATTTTTTTATTTCCTGGTAATATGGCTACCAACAAAAATAGAGTTGATAGGTAGGGAATTTAAAATATTTTAAAGTTCAAAGAAAGGTTGCCATTTAGTAGATGTTTCATACGAAAGAAACGTGTTCTGTACACTAGGAAACAAAGTTTCATTCAGGTAAAATTTAATTGAAGTCAATATCAATTCTAGTGAAAGATTTACACATTTTACTTTATAGGTGTATGCTATTTGTGTGTTGGCTTTTTTCCCAGAAGCAAAAATTCAAGTTGGCAGCAAAATTTAGGGTTGACTGGTGACAAGAACCTAACACCTTTTCTGTGTGTCCTAAACAGCTCTTACCACTACTAGTGCTTATAGGCAAAGTCCGCAAGACTCGTGCCAAGCACAGCGCCTACCTCAGTGGCAGCTCTGTGGGGATGAGGCCGGAGAACTTGAGCATTTCTGAGGACTGGCGGTGCACTGTGGGTGTCCACTCCTCTGCAACAGAGAGTAGCTACAATCCTTACCTCTGCAACAGAGAGTAGCTACAATCCTTACCTTTGCAACAGGGAGTAGCTACAATCCTTACCTCTGCAACAGGCCCATTACATTTGAGCTTTATGGCATCATTATATCATCAAATGTCATAAACATGAGTCAAAACAATTATGTGTTGTAGAAATATTACTTTGATACAAAAGAAAAAGGGCACTGACAGGGGAGGCGATGAGAAAATGCAAAATTCAGGTGAAGGAGCTGCAAGTGTAACAAGACAACAAGGGCAGCAGCAGGTAGAGAGGGAGGAGAAGCAGGAAGAGCAGGGGAAGATGAGAGAATGGAGGAGGGGGGAACTAGAGCAGCAGAAAGAGGAAGAAGCAGGAGAAGAAGGAAGAGGAAAAGAAGGGGAGAGGGGAGAGAGGAGGGAGGAGAGGAGTAGGGAGAGGGAGGGGGGAAGGGGATGGAGTGGGGTGGGGGGAAACACAGGAGATGACAGGTGAAAGAGAAGGAGAAGCATCAACACAAGCAGGAACAGTGGCAGGAAAAGTGAGAGGAGAAGGAGGTGGATGAACAGTGGAAGGAGTAGAGGCAGAACTTGACACAGAGAGCTGCAGGAGTGTGGAGGAGCACCAGGGCAGGCCAACTCACTGTGTTGCAGGATCTGTAGACATAGTGAGAGGCAGGGTAGGGCTTGTGGCAGCAGTTCACACAGCACAGCAAAGTGGTCAAACCTGTCACAGTACCACACACTGGTCACACCAGTCACAGTACCATACACTGGTCACACTCATCACACTGCCATTCACTGGTCACACCTGTCACACTACCATACACTGGTCATGCCTGTCAAACTACCACACATGGTAAAACCAGTCACAGTATCACACACTGGTCACACCAGTCACAGTACCATACACTGGTCACACTCATCACACTGCCATACACTGGTCACACCTGTCACACTACCACGCACTGGTTACACTCATCACACTACATGTACCATACACTGGTCACACCTGTCACACTACCATACAGTGGTCATGCCTGTCACACTACCATGTACTGGTCACACCTGTCACACTACTACATACTGGTCACACTCGTCACACTACCACACACTGGTCACTCATCACACTACCATAGTGTGACTGGTCACAACTGTCACACTACCATGCACTGGTCAGACATGCCACCGTACATTAGTGGTCAGACATGTCACACTACCACATACAGGTCACAACTATCACACTACCACACACTGGTCACACCTGACACAGTAACACACACACTGGTCACACCTGTCACAGTAACACACACACTGGTCAGACATGTCACATTACCACATACAGGTCACAACTATCACAGTACCACACACTGGTCAGACATGTCACACTACCACACATTAGTCAGACATGTCACGCTACCACACATTGGTCAGACATGTCACACTACCACATATAGGTCACACCTGACACTACCACATACAGGTCACACCTGACACTACAAAACACTGGTTAGACATGTTACACTACTACACACTAGTCAGACATGTCACACTACCAGACACTAGTCAGACATGTCACACTACCACACATTGGTCAGACATGTCACACTACCACACATTGGTTGCACCTGTCACACTACCACATAGCGATCAGACTTTCTGATAACATCAAATGGAGGTTACAGCTGTGTGTTTCATTTGAAGTCAAAGCTGTTAAAAAAAGCCTTTACAATTACAGAAGTCAAAATTGGAGACTGCATTCGCAACTCAAGTTTAATATAAAAAACCCAAAGGGAACTGAAAATGAAAAGACTATAGAAAATGCAGCATAAGTACTGTAGACAGAGTAATAGAAAAATGATACCAGACAGTTGACAAAACCTATGAGGGGCTCTGTGGCCGAGTGGTTACCGCGCTGGACCTACAGTCGCTTGCGGCCAGTGGGTACGGCGTTCGAAGCTGCGCGGTTCCCAGAGTTGCATCCTTGAGCAAGATGCTTAACTCGCATTGCTTCTCCCCACCCAGGAGTAAAACCGGGTACCTGTGAGGGCAATATTGGCAAAAAGTAGTGCGATTAACCCTTGTATGCGGCCAAGCGCCAGCATCGGGTTGGAATACTCCCCAGGGAGCGGAGTTGGTGCTGGCACCTGACTGTGTGCCTCTTAAATGTCTGTCACTATGTTTGTTGTGAGGGACCAGTGAGGATTGATCAAGATGCCCAGTGATAAGGGGGTAAAGTGTAAGCGGTTTGAGACCCAGACAAAGGGTGTAAGTCGCTATATAAAACCACACCTTTACCTTTACCTTTTAGGAGCCAGGAAAAAAAAGCACAAGTCTGAAGGAAAGCTTGAGAGACAGACAGTGCGCCAAAGACAGGTAGACAGGGAGGAAAAGCAGCAGTACATACCTCTGCCAGCCAGTGAGGACCAGGCCACGGATGTTCTTGAAGCGCTTGCCTTCCGCCTGGAGGACAGACACCCAGGCAAGCTGGTTGGAGACATGGTGTGTGATGTCACTGCACACAGCGCTGGCGGAGGTGGCGCCCTTGAAAGCACTGGCCACCCACAGTGACGGGAAGGCCGCCGACAGTCTCGTCCATAGGTCTGTAGCATGATGGCTTCTGTCAGCAACTCCAGTAGTCACAGTGGGTAAAAGTGATATCAATTCACATACACATGTGCTCATATATACACACACATACACACACACAACACACAAACACATATGCTCATATACACACACACACACACACACACTCACACACACACACACAACACACACATACACACACACACACACACACACTCACTCTCTCTCTCACACACACACACATACACACTCACTCACACACACACACATACACACATGTGCTCATACACACACAAACACATACACACACACACACACACACACACAAGCAACATACACAAGCAACAAACACAAGCAACAAACACACATAAACACTTAAGGAACACACATACACACACACACACACACACACAAGCACACACACAAGCAACAAACACACATAAACACACAAGGAACACGCACACACACACACACAAAAGCACACACACACAATCTTCAAACACACATAAACACACAAGGAACACACACACGACACACACACACACACACACACATTACATACACAGAGAGAGAGACACACCTGGGGGCAGTTGGAAGACAGGCAGGTAGTGCCATACCATGATTTCCACCACAGAGCCCAGACCGCTGGCTGCAAGACAGACAACAACGTCACCTCTGCCACTCCCACACAGCGCCACAACCAATGCAGGTACAGAGGCAGCTTTTCTCAATTCGAAATCAGCACACACTCCGTCTCAAAGGAAAAGCAAACTGAACAGGCCAGAAAACATTAAAAGAACAAAAAATTACACATATGGAAAACCAATAACGAGGGAGAAAAGTGACTAATGTTCAAGACATCATCATGGACACTGATAATTTGAATGATTACTATGAATTTGGCACTGTGAATTGAAACAATTTCAAAAGGGAATATATCATCCAGTTGATCTTTGATCTGCAGAAAACCATTTCAATGATAAATCATAGTTCACGCTGAACATTTGTTTATTACTCGGGATTCACAACAGAAACAAATGTCACCCGTACCTACCCCCAATAAAAAAGAGGAATCCCAACATGCTACAAAACCACCCTATGCTACAAAAACTTTACATTCAAGGGTAGACTAAAGCAGACCTCTGAGCTCATCAGCTTCCCGAAGCCTGAGCATGTCATCCCAGATGATGGGGGTGATGTCGTCGCGGTGGGAGCGGACAAACTGGCCGACAGCCTTGACGTGGGAGTAGAAGAGCTGGATGGGGCCTGCCTGGTCCCCACTCACCTGCTCCTGGCACCGGGGGCAGCAGCCCATGTGGTAGACCTGGACACAGCACCATGCCTCTACCAGTCAATGGAAACACTCATACAGCATGTATACTTGAAAGACACAGCACCACACACCCACCAGTCAATGGAAACACTCATACATCAATCATACTTGAAAGACACAGCACAACACACCCACCAGTCAATGGAAACACTCATACATCAATCATACTTGAAAGACACAGCACAACATATCCACTAGTCAATGGAAGCACTCACACAGCAAGTATACTTGAAAGACACAGCACAACACATCTACCAGTCAATGGAAACACTCACACAGCAAGTATACTTGAAAGACACAGCACCACACATCTACCAGTCAATGGAAACACTCACACAGCAAGTATACTTGGCAGACACAGCACAACACATCTACCAGTCAATGGAAACACTCACACAGCAAGTATACTTGGCAGACACAGCACAACACATCTACCAGTCAATGGAAACACTCACACAGCAAGTATACTTGACAGACACAGCACAGCATAGCTTCAGACAGGTACTCCAGGCAGTCAAAACAGATACAGAAAGACTGTTACAGTTACACAAGACATATTTTACCGCATTCCTGCAATACTGCAACAGTCATCACTCTTCCACTGCAGCAAAACATACAAAACATGTTTCCATGCACAAACCTCCTCCTCCCAAAGAGAATGACAATTTTTTCAGAAAAGTATCATTTGATTGGTGGAATAGTGGTCTCTAAATATCTCATGTGGGGATTTGCAAACAAACTAACTCAAAAAGGAAACTTCCCTCCAGACTTCTGCCTCACACTCCCAGCCTGCCCTGCCTCACCTCGTCACAGCCGATGTGGAACCACCTGGCATTGGGATGCAGCTCCAGCACCTGCTTCAGCATCTCAGACACCACCTGAAAGGAGTCTATCCGTCCCACAGGTGTCAGCATGCAGCTGCCTTCATGTGCATACACAACATGCACATGTGCATGCATGCATGCACACACACACACACACAATTTTCTCTCTCTCTCTTTCTTTCTCACACACAAACACACACACACACAAACACACACACACACACACACACACACACACACACACACACACACACACACACACACACACACACTATCACTGTAGCAGAAAAAGTAAAACAGCACGGACAGAAAAATTTACTGACTATTCCTTATTTCTGCCTATATTTCAGTGTTATTTCAAACTGTTCACAGCAACATGCATGTATCTGCTTATGCTTACAAATGTATAAACAAAACAAAGTAAATCAACCCCTAACATGTGACATAATGATGAAAACTTAAGATTGCATTATACCCATCATGCAATGCTTTTGAAGACACTGCAAGGAAGTCACACCAACAACAAAAAAGACAAGCAAAAACAGTGGATCATTTGAGCTAGAATTGATCTAGGAGGCAAACAGCATGCCAATACAAAAAGGCTGTACCTGGGTTGGTGGGACAGAGAGCCATGGGCATGTCACGCATTTCCCGAAGGTGGGCAAACCGTGGGTGCTTGAGGACAAACTGCAACAGCCACAGCCAACAGTCACTAAAGCCACCGGAGTTCGGCAGTGGGGGCAGCAATTCAACACACACGGCATGAATGCAGGACTAGGCAGAAACATCAGACACACCACCTTGTTATTTGAATAAACCCAGATTTCTCTGGTCCCAGGAATAGAACCAAGGCACTGCGCCTTGCACATCTTTAGACCCTAGCCCTTTATGAGCGGATGCTACGCATGCGTTACATCTCCCTTTCAGACCGGATGCTATGCAGACGTCGCAATTGATAGTGGTGTACTTCTTGTTTCTAGGAAGTGTAGAAGTGAATAAATTTTTTTTTTAATGAGTGTTGACGACTTTGTGTTTTTCCCTGAAAAAAACTCAGGTTTTGGGAAGCCGTTTTCATCACACACTGTAGGTCATAATGGGCTAGAGTTGGCTTGCCTATCTCGGCCTGTCAAAAAGACATGGTTTCAACAAGCGAGTAGAGGCTGAGGGGCTGACCATGCACTTATTCTCAGTCACCTGGATTATTGCAACAGCCTTCTTGCCGGCTGTCCCGTATATCTCACAGATAAACTTCAAAGAGTGCAAGATGCTGCAGCTCGACTCATCTGCAAGTCAAAAAAGTCAGATCATCTCACTCCTCTCTTCCGCTCTCTCCACTGGATGCCCATTAGTGCTAGAGTCCAATACAAGATTGCCTGTCTTTGCTACAATTACTTCGCTGAATATCTTCCTCAATATCTCTCTAAACCCATGCGCACCTACACACCCACTAGACAGCTACGCTCTTCCGCAGACACAAGAATCCTCAGGTTCCCAGAGGACCCTCCAGTTAAAACAAAATTAGGTGAACGCTCTTTCTTTTATCAGGCTCCCTCTATCTGGAATGACCTCCCCGCCTCTGTTCGTCACTCTACATCTCCCTCGACCTTTCGCTCTGCTCTCAAAACTCACCTCTTCTTGAAATCGTTCCCTGATCCTGTCTAAGTTTCTTCATCTTCCTCCCCTCACTGTTCTCTTTGTACTAGCTTGCCTAAGCCCCCTACCACCCTCCTGACTCTCCTCCCCCTCTCCCCAGTTTCATGGTTAAGCGGTGACGCTGCACATCAGTGTGTCGAATGCCTGAAATGAATGTCTGACTCCTATGTTATTAAGTTTATTAAGTTACCTTTGGGGTGATTGAGTGTTATCGTATTTTGTAATGGTTGTATGTGTATGCGCCTTGAGCATGTCTTAACTCATGGTAGGGCGCTATACAAATCCACACATTATTACATTATTATTATTATCATACAAGAGGGGAGAGCACTGGGGGTGGGCTACCAGGAGCTGGTATCTTTATATTTCAGACAAGATGGAAGGGAAGTTCCTGTATATACAATTCCTCATGTTTTGCTTTGGCACATCATGGACATTCACCAAGTATACTCATTCACACACAGACAGAATTACATGCACAGACACCATAATGACACGGGGTTGCAGCAGATAAGGAATTGTGTATATTTCTGCATCTACAAGTCTACCAGCTCATGGCATTTGTTGCAGAGCTTGGACGCATGCTGGCATTAGAAAGTGCATGATCCCTGTGGAACCAGCAGCAGATTGCCATTTCCAGGATATTCCACTTCTTGGGCAAATGCCCCTTTTGAAAACAACAACCACAACACTTGTTGACTTTAACTCAAAACATGAGCAACACAAGGCATTTGAAAGGCAAATCCATCTGCAGTGCAGTGTTCCAACAAGGGCTTGAAAGTCCCCAAACAAATCTCAGTCACAGTCACTATGGGGATGAAAGTACTAAAGCAAATTTCAGTCACAGTCACTATGGGGATGAAAGTACTAAAGCAAATTTCAGCCACAGTCACTATGGGGATAAAAGTCCCTAACAAATTTCAATCACAGTCACTATGGGGATGAAAGTACTAAAGCAAATTTCAGTCACAGTCACTATGGGGATGAAAGTACTAAAGCAAATTTCAGTCACAGTCACTATGGGGATGAAAGTACTAAAGCAAATTTCAGTCACAGTCACTATGGGGATGAAAGTACTAAAGCAAATTTCAGTCACAGTCACTATGGGGATGAAAGTACTAAAGCAAATTTCAGTCACAGTCACTATGGGGATGAAAGTCCCAAAGCAAATTTCAATCACAGTCACTATGGGGATGAAAGTACTAAAGCAAATTTCAATCACAGTCACTATGGGGATGAAAATCCCTAACAAATTTCAGTCACAGTCACTATGGGGATGAAAGTACTAAAGCAAATTTCAGTCACAGTCACTATGGGGATGAAAATCCCTAACAAATTTCAATCACAGTCACTATGGGGATGAAAGTCCCCTAACATATTTCAGTCAGTCAATATGAATAAACCTAGCTTATAAAAATAAAAACCGCTGGCACTGAACCTCCAGGTTTTGGCATTAAAAAACTCCCAATAAAGCTGTGAGGACCTTCAGTAAACCTGGAGGGATAAAAAATCGAATACAGGACGTTTCGTACCCTGAACGTTTCGTACCCTGGACGCAACGTACCCTAGTCGTTGTGTACCTCATTTAGTCGATTCATACCTTTTCTACTTTAACCCTAACCCTAACTCTAACCCTAACCCTAACCCTACGGGTTAAGGTAAGGGTTAGGGTTAGGGTAAGAAACGACTAGGTACGAAACGTCCAGGATACGAAACGACCCGCATCGTAAAAAATCCTTCTTTCTCCTTCCCCAATGTTCTCGAAATTAATCCTCCTCGAAAATCCCCTCGAAATTACGTCACGTTGATCGACGTCAAATAATCACGTCACACATTTTGCATTCGGACTCTGTTGTAGCTTTTTCTTTGCAACACCAAAACGTTAAAAAGTCACTTTCTTTTCAAACCTCGATTCATTCAATCGGACCTAACTTCCAGTAAGTGTGCAAAATGTCAAGGAAATCCGTCCAGTAGTTTTTGAGATATCAGCCGTTAAGTCGGGACTGACAGACACACAGACAGACACACACACACAGATAAAGCTGTGAGGACCTCCAGTAAACCTGGAGGGATTAACATCCTTATAACAGAATGCAATACACTCACTCTCTCTCTCTCTCTCTCTCTCTCTCTCTCTCTCTCTCTCTCTCTCTCTCTCTCTCTCCCTCTCCAAAAAGGAAAACCCAGGGACACATAGCTCACTTCAAAGTGTCCGAAGGTCTGCACCAGGGGGATGACGATCAGTTTGTTGTTGCTGGCAAGCTCCAGCAGTCGCCTGATGTCCTCCTTGCTGGAAGAGAAAAGTTACCAGGCGTTGGCAGTCCTCCAAAGAAGACTCTGGCAGCTGTTGCCCCTCTAAGTAGAAGCCACTAAGAGTTTCCCTTTCTAGAATGTTTACATGAGTAAGGTGACTGTTGGGTAAGTATCAAAGAAACTGCCATACAGCTGTGGTACTGGAACTCAGAAATGCACCCCTTTATTACGCCATGTCAATTTTCTTGTGCGGTTACACTGTGGTACCCTGACATCTGCACTGTGCCATCTGCAGAATGACTGAAAGTCACTTGCCACAAGACTTCACTGTCAGCGCTGTGGGAGACGTTGTGTGTCACTCTTTACACATGCCTCACAATAACAACTGTCACAGTGTGAGCACATGTGCAGAAATGAATTCAAGTGAAGGGAGACAACGCACAGCTTCTGTAGAGTGCATGGTGTTATGGAACCTCAGACATAAGGCTAATAATACAACTCTACATATTCTAAATCCAATTTGATCAAAAAACATTTTCATTTCTTTTGGTCTCACTTGAAACACTTTGAAATGACCTCTGACGTATCTCCCCCACAACACCTCATTTCATTTCACGTTTCTATCAAGGACAGATGCAAGATTCCATAACTAAGAAGGATTCCCGTTCCCGCCCATCACAGATCAGACCCAGCACTGCAGACAGAGATTGTGAGGTGTCTGACAGAATCCCACCCTGGCAAAAAGAAAAAAAATCAGACCAAACCTCCAAGGCCTGCCCACCTGTAGGCAAACTTGGTGCGGAGTGTCTCCAGGCATCCCCAGTAGGGGAACATGTCCTCGTACTCCACCAGCAGTCCCGTGGCCCCCATCTTGTGCAGCAGTGGCATCAGCTGCCATCAACAGAGAGCAATGACTGACAAGCACTGCAGAGCTGGTCTGCCACAGAGGGATTTGGTTCTGTGACTTCTAAACAAGGACTGCTAACTGTGAAAGCTTGCAGGACATAATTGTCACACAAAACTGGAAAGTGCCATCTCAGAACTGTTCATTCATCCTCTACTTCAAAAGTATGAGTAGAAATCAAGAGCAGCAGTTCCAAGTTCACACATTTTACTAAACAAATCAGGATAAAGCACGCTGCACACAAGTAGACTGACTTATCAAGGCAAAGAAAATATGCTTGACTGCAGACATTGAAGGAATGAAGATTCCTGCTGCTTCAAGGTGCCTGACAACTAAGCAGGATGTTGGCTTTTTTTGCCTCAAAAATCCACTACAACAATGCAGCACAGATGCGATGTAGAGTTTTCACAACAGAAAACACAATCCCAACAGTGATCCCAGGAGATCAACACGTCTGACTATCTAAAGTAAAGCAGTTGAAAAACAGAGAGAGTCGGAAGACTAGGTACATGTCAAGTTGACTTCTGAGATACTAGACAACATTTGCTGCAAACAGGTCATTAAAAATTCAGTACATGACTGAATGAATTGTTTCCGACAGATGACAACAAAAAGCAACAAGCAACACCTGTGTGAAGGACAACTGGGCCGAGATGGGCAAGGGAAGGCAGGAGGGCAAGGGAAGGCAGGAGGGCAAGGGAAGGCAGGAGGGCAAGGGAAGGCAGGAGGCCAAGGGAAGGCAGGAGGGAGGGCAAGGGAAGGCAGGAGGGCAAGGGAAGGCAGGAGGGCAAGGGAAGGCAGGAGGGCAAGGGAAGGCAGGAGGGAGAGCAAGGGAAGGCAGGAGGGAGGGCAAGGGAAGGCAGGAGGGAGGGCAAGGGAAGGCAGGAGGGAGGGCAAGGGAAGGCAGGAGGGCAAGGGAAGGCAGGAGGGCAAGGGAAGGCAGGAGGGCAAGGGAAGGCAGGAGGGAGGGCAAGGGAAGGCAGGAGGGAGGGCAAGGGAAGGCAGGAGGGAGGGCAAGGGAAGGCAGGAGGGAGGGCAAGGGAAGGCAGGAGGGCAAGGGAAGGCAGGAGGGAGAGCAAGGGAAGGCAGGAGGGAGGGCAAGGGAAGGCAGGAGGGCAAGGGAAGGCAGGAGGGCAAGGGAAGGCAGGAGGGCAAGGGAAGGCAGGAGGGCAAGGGAAGGCAGGAGGGCAAGGGAAGGCAGGAGGGCAAGGGAAGGCAGGAGGGCAAGGGAAGGCAGGGCAAGGGAAGGCAGGAGGGCAAGGGAAGGCAGGAGGGCAAGGGAAGGCAGGAGGGCAAGGGAAGGCAGGAGGCCAAGGGAAGGCAGGAGGGCAAGGGAAGGCAGGAGGGCAAGGGAAGGCAGGAGGGCAAGGGAAGGCAGGAGGGCAAGGGAAGGCAGGAGGGGTATGGAAGGCAGGAGGGCAAGGGAAGGCAGGAGGGCAAGGGAAGGCAGGAGGGCAAGGGAAGGCAGGAGGGCAAGGGAAGGCAGGAGGGCAAGGGAAGGCAGGAGGGCAAGGGAAGGCAGGAGGGCAAGGGAAGGCAGGAGGGCAAGGGAAGGCAGGAGGGCAAGGGAAGGCAGGAGGGCAAGGGAAGGCAGGAGGCAAGGGAAGGCAGGAGGGCAAGGGAAGGCAGGAGGCAAGGGAAGGCAGGAGGGCAAGGGAAGGCAGGAGGCCAAGGGAAGGCAGGAGGGCAAGGGAAGGCAGGAGGGCAAGGGAAGGCAGGAGGGCAAGGGAAGGCAGGAGAGCAAGGGAAGGCAGGAGGGCAAGGGAAGGCAGGAGGCCAAGGGAAGGCAGGAGGGCAAGGGAAGGCAGGAGGGCAAGGGAAGGCAGGAGGCCAAGGGAAGGCAGGAGGCCAAGGGAAGGCAGGAGGGCAAGGGAAGGCAGGAGGGCAAGGGAAGGCAGGAGGCAAGGGAAGGCAGGAGGCCAAGGGAAGGCAGGAGGCAAGGGAAGGCAGGAGGGCAAGGGAAGGCAGGAGGGCAAGGGAAGGCAGGAGGCCAAGGGAAGGCAGGAGGCCAAGGGAAGGCAGGAGGGCAAGGGAAGGCAGGAGAGCAAGGGAAGGCAGGAGGGCAAGGGAAGGCAGGAGGCCAAGGGAAGGCAGGAGGCCAAGGGAAGGCAGGAGGGCAAGGGAAGGCAGGAGGGCAAGGGAAGGCAGGAGGGCAAGGGAAGGCAGGAGGGCAAGGGAAGGCAGGAGGGAGGCAAGGGAAGGCAGGAGGGCAAGGGAAGGCAGGAGGGCAAGGGAAGGCAGGAGGGCAAGGGAAGGCAGGAGGGCAAGGGAAGGCAGGAGAGCAAGGGAAGGCAGGAGGGCAAGGGAAGGCAGGAGGCCAAGGGAAGGCAGGAGGGCAAGGGAAGGCAGGAGGGCAAGGGAAGGCAGGAGGGCAAGGGAAGGCAGGAGGGCAAGGGAAGGCAGGAGGGCAAGGGAAGGCAGGAGGGAGGGCAAGGGAAGGCAGGAGGGCAAGGGAAGGCAGGAGGGAGGGCAAGGGAAGGCAGGAGGGCAAGGGAAGGCAGGAGGGCAAGGGAAGGCAGGAAGGCAAGGGAAGGCAGGAGGGCAAGGGAAGGCAGGAGGGCAAGGGAAGGCAGGAGGGCAAGGGAAGGCAGGAGGGCAAGGGAAGGCAGGAGGGCAAGGGAAGGCAGGAGGGAGGGCAAGGGAAGGCAGGAGGGCAAGGGAAGGCAGGAGGGAGGGCAAGGGAAGGCAGGAGGGCAAGGGAAGGCAGGAGGGAGGGCAAGGGAAGGCAGGAGGGCAAGGGAAGGCAGGAGGGCAAGGGAAGGCAGAAGTGGGCAAGGGAAGCAGGAGGGCAAGGGAAGGCAGGAGGGCAAGGGAAGGCAGGAGGGCAAGGGAAGGCAGGAGGGCAAGGGAAGGCAGGAGGGCAAGGGAAGGCAGGAGGGCAAGGGAAGGCAGGAGGGCAAGGGAAGGCAGGAGGGAGGGCAAGGGAAGGCAGGAGGGCAAGGGAAGGCAGGAGGGCAAGGGAAGGCAGGAGGGAGGGCAAGGGAAGGCAGGAGGGAGGGCAAGGGAAGGCAGGAGGGCAAGGGAAGGCAGGAGGGCAAGGGAAGGCAGGAGGGCAAGGGAAGGCAGGAGGGCAAGGGAAGGCAGGAGGGAGGGCAAGGGAAGGCAGGAGGGCAAGGGAAGGCAGGAGGGCAAGGGAAGGCAGGAGAGCAAGGGAAGGCAGGAGGGCAAGGGAAGGCAGGAGGGCAAGGGAAGGCAGGAGGGCAAGGGAAGGCAGGAAGGCAAGGGAAGGCAGGAGGGAGGGCAAGGGAAGGCAGGAGGGCAAGGGAAGGCAGGAGGGCAAGGGAAGGCAGGAGGGAGGGCAAGGGAAGGCAGGAGGGCAAGGGAAGGCGGGAGGGCAAGGGAAGGCAGGAAGGCAAGGGAAGGCAGGAGGGCAAGGGAAGGCAGGAGGGCATGGCAGGAGGGCAAGGGAAGGCAGGAGGGAGGGCAAGGGAAGGCAGGAGGGAGGGCAAGGGAAGGCAGGAGGGCAAGGGAAGGCAGGAGGGAGGGCAAGGGAAGGCAGGAGGGCAAGGGAAGGCAGGAGGGAGAGCAAGGGAAGGCAGGAGGGAGAGCAAGGGAAGGCAGGAGGGCAAGGGAAGGCAGGAGGGAGAGCAAGGGAAGGCAGGAGGGCAAGGGAAGGCAGGAGGGAGAGCAAGGGAAGGCAGGAGGGAGAGCAAGGGAAGGCAGGAGGGCAAGGGAAGGCAGGAGGGCAAGGGAAGGCAGGAGGGAGGGCAAGGGAAGGCAGGAGGCAGGGAGGCAGGAGGGAGGGCAAGGGAAGGCAGAGGGCAAGGGAAGGCAGGAGGGAGCAAGGGTGAAGCAGCAGGGGGGCAAGGGAAGGCAGGAGGGCAAGGGAAGGCAGGAGGGCAGGAAGGCAGGAGGAGAGCAAGGGAGAGGCAGGAGGGGGCAAGGGAAGGCAGGAGGGCAAGGGAAGGCAGGAGGAGGCAAGGCAGAGAGGCAAGGGAAGGCAGGAGAGGCAAGGGAAGGCAGGAGGGCAAGGGAAGGCAGGAGGGCAAGGGAAGGCAGGAGGCAAGGGAAGGCAGGAGGGGGCAAGGGAGGCAGGAGGGGCAAGGAAGGCAGGAGGGCAAGGGAGGCAGGAGGGCAAGGAAGGCAGGAGGGGGGCAAGGAAGGCAGGAGGGCAAGGGAAGGCAGGAGGCAAGGGAAGGCAGAGGGAGGCAAGGGGAAGGCAGGAGGGCAAGGGAAGGCATGAGGGAGGGAAGAGGAAGGCAGGAGGCAAGGGAAGGCTGCGGAGGAGCAAGGGAGGCAGGAGGGCAAGGGAAGGCGGCAGGGCAAGGGAGGCAGGAGGAGGAGCAAGGCAGAGGGCAAGGAAGGCGAGGCAAGGGAAGGCAGGAGGGCAGGCGGGAAGCGCGAGGGCAAGGGAAGGCAGGAGGGAGGGCAAGGGAAGGCAGGAGGGCAAGGGAAGGCAGGAGGGAGGTCTAAGGGAATGGCAGGAGGGCAAGGTGAAGGCGGAGGGAGGGCACAAAGGGAAGGCAGGAGGGCTAAGGGAAGGCAGGGCGAGGGAGCGGTGGCAAGGGAAGGCGAAGGAGGGCAAGTCAGGGGAGGGCAGGAGGCCGGAGGGCAAGGGAAGGCCAGGAGGAGGCAAGGGAGGCAGGGAGGGCGAAGGGAAGGCAGTAGGAGGGCAGGGAAGCAGGCGGGAGGGCAAGGGGGCAGGTGCTGAGGGCAATGGAAGGCAGGAGGTAGGGCGGGAAGGCAGGCGGAGGGCAAGGGAAGCGGCAGGAGGGGCAGGAGGAAGGCAGGCAGGGCCAGGGAAGGCAGGAGTGCAAGGGAAGGCAGGAGGGCAAGGGGGCAGAGGGAGGCAAGGGAAGGCGGAGGGAGGGACAAGGGAAGGCAAGGAGGTCCAGGGAAGGCAGGCAGGGGGGCAAGGGGAGGGGAGGCAAGGGGATGGCAGAGGGCTAAGGCAGGAGGGAGGCAAGGGAGGCAGGAGGGCAAGGGAAGGCAGGAGGGAGGGCCGGGAAGGCAGAGGGATGGCAGAGGGATACAGGCAGAGGGTGCGAAGGGAATGGCCGGAGGGGAGCGCACGGCAGGCAGGAGTGGAGGGCAAGGGAAGGCAGGAGGGAGGCATGGAGGCCAGGAGGTAGGGCAGGGAAGGACAGGAGTGCAGGAGAAGGCGGGAGGGCAAGGGAAGGCAGGAAGGCAAGGGAAGGCAGGAGGGCAAGGGAAGGCAGGAGGGAGGCAAGGGAAGGCAGGAGGGAGGCAAGGGAAGGCAGGAGAGGCAAGGAAGGCAGGAGGGCAAGGGAAGGCAGGAGGGAGGGCAAGGGAAGGCAGGAGGGCAAGGGAAGGCAGGAGGGAGGGCAAGGGAAGGCAGGAGGGCAAGGGAAGGCAGGAGGGCAAGGGAAGGCAGGAGGGCAAGGGAAGGCAGGAGGGAGGCAAGGGAAGGCAGGAGGGAGAGCAAGGGAAGGCAGGAGGGCAAGGGAAGGCAGGAGGGCAAGGGAAGGCAGGAGGGAGAGCAAGGGAAGGCAGGAGGGCAAGGGAAGGCAGGAGGGAGGGCAAGGGAAGGCAGGAGGGAGGCAAGGAAGGCAGGAGGGAGGCAAGGGAAGGCAGGGAGGGCAAGGGAAGGCAGGAGGGCAAGGGAAGGCAGGAGAGGCAAGGGAAGGCAGGAGGCAAGGGAAGGCAGGAGGGCAAGGGAAGGCAGGAGGGCAAGGGAAGGCAGGAG